>BLKR01003350.1:0-149270 GCA_011170035.1 Teleogryllus occipitalis
TGGAAGCGGGGGTGAGGAAAACCTAACAAACTGACCGCTGGATGCAGTCGGACGATTCCCGCGCAAACAGTACAGCGCCTCAGCTTTCTATTCATCCGATCCGATCCATCTCATCCGCCCGCCGGCACGCCCCCTCGCCCGCCCCACCCCCTTCGCGCCTCAGGCGAACCACGTCCCAGAGCGACCGCGCCGCTCCCGCGCGTCCACCCGACTGGATCGGGCATCCGTGTTGCTCGCGTAATTTTTCGGGGACGCCCCCGCCCCTTCCCGCCGCGCCGTGCAGGGCGGGCGGGCGGACGCGTGGGTGTGTGGGCGGGGGCGGCACACCCGAGCGGACGGCCCTTGCGCGTAATTACGCATGTCTGGCGCAGGCGGCGGCGGCGGCGTCAGTTCCGAAGACAGCCCCGCGGGCCGCACCGCCCCGCGCCGCCCCGCGACGCGCCGTTGTTTACGGGCGAGCGCGGAGCGCGCGGGCGGTGGGCGATGGGCGACGCCGCGCAGTGGGCGGCAGGCCGATCCTCCGGGCCGCACTCGCACACCCCTTCCACGCCCCGGCGATCCCAGCGCTCTCGGATGGTTTCACTACTACAAGCCACGCTGTGCCTCGTGCAATAAAGATACTCCCAGCATTTTGATATGTTGCTTGCTTTGGCTAAGTAATCGAACATTTATTGTATAAGTAGGATGGTACACCTTCACTTTGATATTCAATTATTCTATCAACATTCAATTATTATAATAAAAACAGAAAAATATTCTGATTTTGTGAATGCTGATTTTCTGAAATCATGCGTGAAAACACTGTTATTAAGACGTTCGGTCAGATCAGTAGGACGGCTGAAGTGGCTTTGACCAGAAACAAAGTATAAACTCCGTTTTCACATATTTATTTCGAATGATAACTCTCCGAAAGCTAATTGGCAGCGTACTAGCTCCCCTTGATGTAGTCCCTGGTTCGATTCCCCACCGAGGGAAAAATAAGAGTTATAGCTTTCCTTTAAAATCGTCTCAGTTTCTGTAGCTATGTGGCGAAGAAAAGCTCAGGCAGGCGAAGTTAGCCAGTTATGGTGAAGGGAATACGCCATGTTCGCCACAAGTCTCTCTTACCCCAAGCATGGGAATTGACCTATGCTTAGTCGTGGGGGACTGTGTCAGCTAGCCGGCAGAGTAAGACATTCGACAAAATGCCGTATACGTGTTTCGAATGAGATATGAAAAGCACACTGGTGAAGTGAACTTTGTATTAATGTAGACGAGTATTTCTACAATTATCGTTCTTTCTGTGTGTTTCGAGATCACCTCCCGGTTTGTTAAGTAATGCACGGTGTGCCTATGCGGTCAATTGTCCGACTTTGCCGGCTAGCTAACGGTGTCCCCCAGGCCTAGTTAAATTCCCACGCTTCGTGGGTCAGAGCGACACGTGGCGAACAGGACGTATTTCTTTCACCGTAACTAGCAAACTCAGCCTGTCTGAGCTTTTCTTCGTCTCACAGCTACAGAATCTGGGACGAATTTAAAGGAAAGCTACATCTATATTTTTGCCTCGACCGCGAATCAAAGCCGGGAGCTGAGCACGGGAATATCGGGAGGGGTGGCTCAATTGATGTCACTGCAGTGCCTCTGACTGAGAGGTCGTTTGTTCGAGTC
Organism: Teleogryllus occipitalis; assembly: GCA_011170035.1. NCBI lineage: Eukaryota > Metazoa > Arthropoda > Insecta > Orthoptera > Gryllidae > Teleogryllus > Teleogryllus occipitalis. Next base: position 1,648 of record BLKR01003350.1, read on the forward strand.
CCGACAGCGGCAGGATTTTCGATTCTAACTACAAAGCTGAGCCAAGTTCTATCGCTGTCTGGAGGAAAATTCTAGTAGCCGGCTGCTCTCATCGGTAGCTTTCCGTGGTATCTTCGATCAACACCAGGGGAATGCCGGAGCAATACTCTAACAAACGGGCCAAGGGCCGAGGGCGATCTTCCCTTCCTCTTCCTTATTCTATCGTCACTCTTATATGCACGCACACTATAAGGGACGCTGGTCGGGAGCTTAGAGCTTGTCCCGGCTGGGGTGGTGCCCCGCTGATGGGAGATCCCTGATTGAGAAAAAACCCGCCAGCCGACGATAGGTCGGCACCGGATCTCGCCATCCACCGGGAAAATATCACCCCACCTCCCGAGGGGAAAACATTCACTACACGAACGGGATTCATGGCATTGGCTGTTGACGCGCCCGGAGTCACAAATAAATCCATCAAGCAAGCACGGGAAGCTAGTCCACTGGCCATGAGCCTTCGTAGAGGCCGAGGGCGTGCGGCCGGCGCGAAGGGCGAAGGCAGCCACTGCGCTGGTCGCCCCGCGGGCGCCGGAGGGCGCAGGGACGGCGCTGCGCGTCGCGTCGCCTCGCATGGCGCTGTCCTGTCCTGCGAATATTTGTCGGCGGCCTGACAAGCGGACAAGGCAACGGAGGCGGCGCGGCGCGGCGCGGAGCGGCGAGGCGCCCCCGGCGATCGGTGGTCGCTCTGGCGGCGGCTCGCGATAGCCATTTTTCCTGCCCCTCCCCCTCCCCCTCCTGGTGCGCCGCTGTAGAATCTGTATCAGTTTCCTTTGCCGCCCCCCGGCGCTTCGGTTGCGAATCCGTGACAGCGGAAAGCTTTGTTGTTCCCAGAAACATTTTAACGCTGACGATCCGTACGGGCGTCTGTTGCCCTTTTGGTCCTTTTTGCTCGGAGAGCAATATTTGTATAATTTGTAACAGCTCATCTCATTGTGCTTTAGTTGAAATGTGTCTACCCGCGCTGATTTTCTAAAGCAACGTTCTGATTTTCTGTGTGTTCTTTATTCGGGATTTCGTGTTGTGCGATTCGCTTCTGTTGTGTCATGTGGAAATGAAATTGGTTCATTTCGCTAAAGCTAAATATTAAATACTGTCTCTGTGTAATTTGTGATTGTTCTTGTTTGCAGCATCAAGTTGAAAAAAATAACGTGGGCTTTTATATCGAAATAATGAGCTCAGTGTATTTCTGAGTAGAACATAATGAAGCGTGTAAACACATCCGGCATGACACAAGCTCTCATTATGTCAGGAAAATTCATCTAAAATAAAATGTTGCCAACGAATAACAATAACGTATGCCACCTGCTCATTTAAAATTAAACATTATAATGTTTCGAGAATTTTTTGTAATGTTATTTATCTCCAGTCAGTCTTCCAAACATCAATACTTTCTGTTTTTGATCGTTTCATTTAATTAAATTCTGTGTGTTTTGACTTGTCTTTGATTAAGTATCACATTTGCTGCATAACTGTTTCTAAACAATTAGAGACTATACTGAGCATCACAAGAAAAGTAACATTAATTTTAACAATGATACATAATGCATTATTTACCATTTGGACTGTATAAATGTGTATAAGCAACCTGTAACAAGTATTGTAATGCAGCCTCCGGGTCAATGACCCCCATTTCGATCAGGTTTATCGTCCAGTTTCCCTGATCCATTGAGCAAATGCTGAGATGACCCCTTGTTTTGCTTCTGGATATAAATGTAACTTCATTATCTGTGCACGTCTTCTAGAATTCATTGGGAAATATAGTTATTGAAATTATCGTTTCCATGTTGCTGCGGCAGGAAGTATTATTTCGAAGGACATCATGGATAAGAGCCCAAAATTTATTGCTTATTTATTCTTGAAAATAGATTTTATTGCATGAGAGTTTTTTTTTTAATTTTCAAAATTCATGTAATATATGACTTAGTGTAGGGATCACAGAAGTTTGAAAATGTGCACAGAATTTACTTCTCCCCATAGCACGTTATACGCAGTTTCAACTGTTTTTTGACGCAAAATAAATAAATAAATAAATAAAACAAAAACACAAAAAATAATATAAATAATAAAACAAAAGTATAAAAACATAAATAATAAAACAAAAGTATGAAGTGTGTCAAATAGATTCTCATTAGATTTCGTAAGATTGCAAAGCCTTTCTTGGCATTAAGGTACAGTGCACAGAATATTAAAATGAAAAGAGAATAATCTTCATTCATTTACCTTCCAAGTATTATATTTAAATTGCATACAGTGTTCTACGACACGACTATTATTATTATTATTATTATTATTATTATTATTATTATTATTATTATTATTATTATTATTATTAATATTATTATTATTGACATGAAACATGAGTTTTCTTCCTTTCCTGATTATTCTCTTTGAAAGTTATTTGTTGTAGGCAAGGACATGTTTCTAGCCAGAAAATAGATAACTATTTTCTAAATAAAATATCACATTTACATTCTTAAATTCGATCATCTGAACGTTTATTATTTAAATGATTCACAGGTAAAAATTCGTGTTCCAAACTCTCTGAACTTTTTGAATCGATGTGAACAACTGATGATACGAGCTTCTTATATAAAGTGTATTTACAGTAACTTGTATACAACATGTTCAGCTTGAGGAACGTTCTCCAGGAACCTACGAGGTGGTGCGCATTTCGCGGTAAGTCTTCACAACACTCGAGCATGTGCACGGTGCTTTAATTCAAGAAAGAACGCTTCGGCAACATGTAAGGGAAGAAAGCGTGTGATTACCTCCCCCCCTACTCAATTCGCCGGACCTTGACCACACCTGTCACATCTTCGCGACTCGGACCGGGAGAGGTGGCTCAGGGTATCAGCTGATGTCAGTGCAATGCCTCTGACCGGGAGGTCCTAGGGTTCGGTTGCAGGATTTTCGACACTAGCTCTTCAGTTAGGTCAAATTCAGTCGTTGTTGGGCGGAGAATTCTAGTGTCCGGCTGCTCTGATCCGTAGTTTTCTGAGGATTCTCCGATCAGTGCCAGGCGAATGGTGGAGCTACACCCTAACAAACGGGCCACAGATCCTGCGCGATCTTTCCTTTCCCTTCTTTGTACTATCCTCACCCTTACTTACACACACACACACACTTACTCGCACTACATTACCACACATGCCGGGAGACCGGTGAGGAGCTTAGAGCTTGTTCCGGCTGGGGCGGTGCCCCGCCAGTGCGAGATTACTGTTAGAAGAAAACCCTACTAGCCGACAGGTAGGTCGGCACCGCATCTCGCCATTCAGTGGTGTAAGATCATCGCCACATCCCGAGGAAATCATGCACTACACTTACGGGACTAGTGGCCTTAGCAGTTGACGCGCCCGGAATCACAAATCAATCAATCAAAATCCTTCTGGGGAGTTGGAATCGCCGTTTGTGGGCTGCACGCCGCATGAAACTTTTCCTGGATTTTTCAGAACAAAAGATACCGGCTGTAGCGGGTCTGCTAGCCACGATTCCTGTAAGGTCAATTGGCCTCCTAATATAGGAGAGTTAAACTCTACAAGTGTATCCTTGCAGTTGGGTTTACAATCCTTATTCTTGTCCTTTACATAGGTTAATTGTAATTAAATTGTATTTATTATGCTCATGTCTGTGGATCATATTTTTTCTCAGGTGCCATGTCTGCGCCAAGTTTTATTGTATATATTTACCAAATGGATACGCAGTAGGCAGAACAGTAAATTCAATTAATGGAAAACTGGCGTTTCTGGGAAAGTCACTATTGGCGCATTGAACATAAATTGTTATCATGTGTGAAAGTTAATTAATATGGTTATAAAAATACTTTATATTAATCGACATTTTATACAATTTATTAACAAAATTTGATCGGCCTCAAAATAACGTAGTCCTCCTAAAAGCTCAGACCACTGGTCTTCATATTGACCTCTCAGATACCCAGGTATTATACCCTTCCACAAAATCAAAACGACATTCTAAATCCTCTTTTCTTGCTGCTCTATTGCTCTCTCTCACTCTACCTCAACCGAAGATATTTCCAAACAACAGCGTCCTCAGCCACCCCAACCCCTCCCCCGGCCCATTTCTGCGCCCCCCCCCCTGCGCGACCCACCGCCACCAGAGCAGCGCTTTCAGACTTCCGCCGCGGCCCCCAGCGCGCCCGGGCCTTTCCGTGCGCTCAGCAAATCATGCCTGCGCCGAGCTCCTCCGCTGCGCTTCTTGGCTCGCCTGTCCCTTCAGCCACGCCCCCACGGCCCGCCCGCCCACCCGCCCACCCGCCGCCCCCGCACAAACCTACGTCGGCGCCGCGCCACGCCGCGCGGGAAGGAAAAAATTGTTATGCATTGCGGGGACGTCGCCGTTCCGTCTTGTGGCAGTGCCAATTCCAGAGAGGAGTATACAATCTCTGGTGGGACTCTGCCGGGGAAGAGCGGAGCGGGGAAGAGCGAGGTGGGGAAGCGCGGGGCGGGGAAGCGCGGGGCGGGGAAGCGCGGGGCGGGGAAGCGCGGGGCGGGGAAGCGCGGGGCGGGGAAGCGCGGGGCGGGGAAGCGCGGGGCGGGGAAGCGCGGGGCGGGGAAGCGCGGGGCGGGGAAGCGCGGGGCGGGGAAGCGCGGGGCGGGGGAGCGCGGGGCGGGGAAGCGCGGGGCGGGGAAGCGCGGGGCGGGGGAGCGCGGGGCGGGGAAGCGCGGGGCGGGGAAGCGCGGGGCGGGGAAGCGCGGGGCGGGGAAGCGCGGGGCGGGGAAGCGCGGGGCGGGGAAGCGCGGGGCGGGGAAGCGCGGGGCGGGAAGCGCGGGGGGGGGGAGGGGGGGGGGGGGGAGGGGGGGGGGGGGGAAGAGCGGAGCGGGGAAGAGCGGTAAATGCAAGGCTAAAGCAAAACGGGGAAGAGCAGAGGGCAAGGGAAACTTGGAAGGGAACAGAGCGGATAACAGCAGGGCGGGAAAGAGTGGGGCAGAGAAGATTGGGGCAGCGGTGAGCGGGAGTGGTAAAAGAGGGGTGGATTAGGCGGAGAGGGGAAAGGCCGCTAGGGAAGAGCGGCAAGAACTTGGAAGAGTCGGGCAGGTAAGGTTGGGGCAAATAAGAGCGTAAGTATTAAAAGCGTGTGGGATGTGCGGGGCGAGCAAAGCGAGGCGGTTGGGAGCGGGACGCGTAAAAGCATGGCACGGAAGAGCAGAGTGTGGAGAGCGGGCGGGAAGGGGCAATGATAAGAACGGAACGGTTTAGAGCGGGGTGGGTAAAGCGGACTGGGGAGGAGCTTGGCGGGTAAGTGGTGAGAGGAACAGCGAGTAAGGGAAGAGTGGGAGTTGGGAAAAATGAGGGTAAGAGCGAGGCGGGCGATGCGGGGCAAGTAAGAGTGTGGCGGGTAATAGCGGATGAGGAAAGCGGGGTGAAGAAGTGCAGGGCGGATGGGAGTGGGGCGTGTCCCAGACATGACTGTCCTGCGAATTTAAACTTTCCGATCATTGCGTAATGTTTAAGTAGTCTTTTTTACATTCTCGTATGCGTACGTATATACGCAGTAATGTACGTAGTATAGAGAAAGTTATGTAATGCTCCGCGAAAAAAAAGGCGAATTTTCGGTGGAAAAACTCTCATTGCCAGGCCTGATAACGAAAATGTGAATAAATGCAGTTGCTAAATTTAGTAAAAAAATCCTCTGTCACGTGGTGGTGCAAGAGTCCCTGTTTCGTGGGTCCTTGATACCGAACAATCAATTGACAGCAGAACGTCTTTCGTCCGGCGTCCGTTTGTGAACACCAGTAGCGCCTAAATCATACGTAGGATTTTTTCGAAAATGAATACTTCCCGCTCAATCAGGCTCGACTCGAGGTGCTGCGATTTTAAATACCTTTTCTATGAAGAAGAGCTTCAAATTTCGCATTTATAGGGACGCTTAAACACAATATTTTTAAAAACGGCTCCAAATTTTTCAACGAAAATTGTCATATAGAAGGAGATCATACTCGTCTTTACTATTCTTAGAGTAATATTACTATTTTACTATTGGGAAGAATGGAGGAAAATGGAGAAAATTTTTAAAAAATGTTACTTGGGGCGGCAAACATGGCAACTAGCCAGAGCATGTGGCATGTCCGAAAAGCTTGCCCAAACCATAGAAATTAGAGAAGTAATACGAGGAAGTCTATGCCATTCTATTGTCTCACTAGTTTATATTTTTGGCAAGCTGATTCCGGAACTGAAGTCAGCTTTTTTCTATCACATCAGATTATTTTTGCAAAACACGCGCACAATTAATTATTTTATTATCGTGTGGAAGGAATACTTCTTTCTTATTATTTTAACTCATCTGAACACTACTATGTTAAACACTTATGAACAGAACATAAAAATATGTAATACTTTGCGTTTACGGATTTGAAGAAACAGCTAAATGGACAAAATGTCTGATAATGTATTGAAAATGATAAGACAACGGTTTCAATTTTATAACTTCTTAACTAAATTTGGGAAACTTCTTTGCCTTGCATTACGTGTGTAAGATGTAGTTGGATCTTCAATATTTAGTGACCAACTGTATTTTGCAGATATGTTTTTGTTCCATTCCCTTGATATTTGCGTCCCAATTCTTTTAGAACCTGGTGTAATCTTTGACCTTGCTCTTTGATCAACATTCCTAGATTCTCAGGGAAATGGCTCAGATGTGATGTGTAACATGTGCACGTAATAATCATTTTGAAGCACAAATATTAGAAAGAAACAATCGTTCTATCTACCATTTGTTTGTAGTCTTAATCCTCTCTGTTACCAAGAAAATTATTGACCATATCCCGGAATGATTTCCATGCCGATCCTTCTGCATGGAATAATCCACTATTTAGGTTTCCATTCTTTTTCGGTCCTATGGTGTAACCTTGCTCGACTGTCCCACTCTCACAGAAAGCAAGGGTGCATGGTATACCCTGCTGTACACATAACAGAATACCTATGACTTTAAAATCATCGCAGACTTTCCCTTGTGTTCCTGGTAGTTGAGTTTACACATCATCATCTCAAAATTTCCATATGTTTCTCGGATTATAACAGAATGAGCAATGGGAACGGATGAAAGTTTGTTTTCGTTGTGAAGAAGGTTCAAACTAAAGTTGGAGGTATCGATAAAAAGTCTTCGTTGTATAGTGTAAAACTGCAGTAATCCTAGCTTCAGCAAAATCTCCGGGGTATTGTTGCAGTAAACCAAAGTTCCCTCTTCAGAAAAGACGAGTGTAAATTCTTGTTTGCGGTATTTGTACCAATAGTACGTCCTTCCTGGTTCCTACGTGTTTCTTTCACGAACAATAGACTCGAGTATCTTGGTACCGGTTTTAGACTTGATCGGATTATACAGAGTTGCCAGATGGCGACAAGACATTGAATTAATAAATTAATGTGGAAATTTTAATTAAAGCAACTCTTTCTGTAACTCCGTAAGGAGTGCATTACCGCATGAATGTGACAAAAACGTAATATAAGATTTAAAAAAATACGTTACGTGATGTAGGAAAAGAAACGGGGGATCCTGATTCAGAGTGCGAAAGTAATTCTAAAAAGATTCAAGATGGTGGGAATGAAACCATCGGAAGCCAATGAGGAGTGGGGAAACACGTCTTCGGAGAAAACGAGGCGGGGCAGGGCGGGGCATGCAAGAGGTTGCGTGTGCGGTCGGTGTGGAGAATGGTGGGTTGGGGAAAGGTAATGTGGGGAAGAGGCAGGGGAGACTTTGGGCGGCGTGAAGTGGGGAAGCGCAGCGTGAATTGGGGTGGTCTGGTGAAGGAGAGGAGGTCGAATCTAAATGCAATCGTTGGTGCGGAGCGAGGTGAGAATGGCGAGAGTTGAAGAGGATTGGGGGGCGGGTGCAAGGCTGAGGCAGGTGTGGGAAAGTTGCGGGACAGAGTCGAGAGAAAACGGGGTCTGGCGGGGGCGGGCAGTGACAAAAAGGGACGGATCTCGTTGGGAAGGGGTGTGGATCAGTGGCTATCAACTCCCATATAACGTGGTGGAGACCATCACAGTGGTGCGCTCTCCTGTAGCACCTTCTTACTGGAACTAAAACACGAACTGCTATCAACGATACCTAAAACGTGCGTGGATGCTGCGTGGTTTGGCAAGGCGCAAGTAGGCGCATATGTTACAAAACATAGCATCCATGTTCGTGGTTTCTTATACCTATGTATTGTGAATAATAATTGATCATTTAGAAGACACTTTTCGTATTTCTCACAAATTAGCCAATTTTTATGTGCTGAAGTTGGCGAGCCTAACCTATAGCTGCCTTCCTTCCTTCGGAGTGGAAGTAAAGCCGGCTGTCCCATGTTACTAGATTTTCTGCATATAAAAGATCCTCAAGCCTAAATGATGCCTCTGAGCTAAATTCAAATCGCCTATTTCGTCGCCCAAGTAATACCTTCTTTCTCCCATGGTTGGTGAAAGGAGTGTAACGAAATTTGCGTGGTCAGACGGAAGAGCAGGCCTCATGGCCTGAGTCTCGCCACGTGAAATAAGGCAAATTCAATTCAATAGCTGTACCCGGCGACACTACTGCCTCTTATTGTAGCACCCGCCATCTTTGTCCGCGGTTTTGATGGAGATTTCAAAGTTCCTGTTGTGGCTAGGCAGAGCGGTGCTATTAACATCTTTTGGTGTTGCGGCTTCCACCGTGAACGGAAGTTCGTAACGGGATGCGCCTGTCAATTCTCAAGAATTATCTTATCGTGCAATGACACAATTGAATAAATCAACTTAATTAAATAAATAGTTAAATAAATTAACTCATTCCTAGTGAAAACTTTATCTTAATAAGCAACGGTGATAGTACACGACGAAAGAATATATGACGCGCATAATATTATTTATTTAATATTAAATTAAATTACAAATAAAATAAATATTCTGAAAAAAACTTTCGTAATTCGTAAATGAATGCTACGCCAAACATTCGGAGCATGGGAGTAATTTCCTGATTGGAATTCTTTTCGCTTTTATGAATATAGGGATAAGAAACATTCATGGGAAAGTTTAGTTGTTTGCGTTACGTGAAATCACGTTACTTAAAGTACTTTTATTTGCTGAGCCATATTCATCTTCCCAATGGATAGAATTGATGTAGTCACTTGACGCCTTAGGCGAGTCAGATAGAACTAAGTCTCTCCAATGTGCAAAATTTATTTCTAGCAATTTTAGATTTTGTCATAAAAGCAGAACTGTCAAACGTCCGCCGGGTTGCCTATGCGAGTCAGGTTTTCTCTAACACTACTATACAAACCATTCGACTTGTAGTTAGTAAGTGTACCGAAAGTTTGATTCGTTGGATTCGAAGAAAAGTAAAAACTAGAAAATGAAAGTATTGTTTTATGTATATGCCGAAATATCATATTCCATTTTGTCCTGATTCATAGTGTTCGTGAAATATTTCTGAACGTAACCTAGTTTTGAACTAATGCATCTAAAATCATTCGAACATAGTTTGCCTTTTTTCACAGGTTATTCCACAAATGAATGTTAGTAAAACCTATTTCTTACGTTTCTGCTCCCTAAGATACGCAATTTGGTCCATCACATCCTTAATAAGAGGTGAAGTAATGGAAAATAGTGAGTTCTTGGGGAAGAACGAAAATTATGAGCCTGAAAAATGTAAAGATGTAAATTTTGGAGATAAAATAAATTTTGTGAAAGATTGCAACATCCCAAGTTTTCTAAATTATATTTGAATCTAGTGTTGAAGAGATGAAGGATGAAGGGTTATAGCATGGGATTATTACCAACTATTTGCACTTAACTTTTCAGGCGACCGAGAGATTGTCGTTGAAGGCAATATGATATGAGTTGTTGCTTATGAAATTCAGAAATGACTTCTTCAATAGTCTTCTCACAATGAACAATTAGTGATCTGACAATTAGGTGAAACTTTGACTACTTCTTAGATGAGGTATTAGGAACATAAACGATCCCAAAGGGCTAGAAAAAAATAGTGTTTTAATGTATAGCGATGAGGTTATATGAAAAAAGTAAAAAAGAAATATGTAAAATGAAAAAAAATGCATTTAATTAAATTAATGTTCTGTAGAGTAAGAGAGTAAAGAGGGGAAATAAAATTCTGTAAAATTTGAAAAGTCATTGTAGGTTAAGTTTGCAGAGCGAGGGAAGATGAGAAAGAGGTCGGAGTCAATGTTACGAGCCGCGAAGATGAATTTTTGGTACAGATTCTAAAAATTAACTAAGAAGAGTAGTTATGAAGATTGTCAGATAATGGTGTATTGTTACTGTCAAAACGGAGATGGTATGGGCATGTATAATGAACGTAAACTACTGTAGAACACACACACATTTTATATATATATATATATATATATATATATATATATATATATATATATATATATATATAGAGAGAGAGAGAGAGAGAGAGAGAGATACATACTACACTTATAGAAAGTATAAGACACACATACTCCCAACTGTCGTCTCCACGACTTCGGTATCACTGCATTTTTCTGTTAGCTAGCTTTTAGTGTCTGGCTTGAGTCCCCGAGATTGTTCATATTTTAGGTAATTTCACCTTGTCTTACGTCATTATCATCCCCGCTTTCATCCTTCCTGATGCTTAATGTCTCCCTCGCAAGATTGCCTACCCCCTGTCTTATCCTTTTCTTCCTCCGTCCTTCCTTCCGCCGAGGTGCGCAGGGCCACGCCCACATTGCTCTTTTCTCCATATTGCAGGTCGCGGCCGGCGTCCGTCCGCCAGCTCCCACACCCCCGGACCAGCCACCTTCCCACACCCGCCCGCCCCCGACCGCTCCCACTCTCCTGCCCGCCTGCCCTCTTTCACCCTCCACCCGTCTCCCACACCCGTTCCGTGCCCGCCCCCGCCCGCCCCCGCCCGCCCTGCCCATTCCATACCCAGATCGCCCTCCGTCGCACCCGCCCTCTCACCCCTTCCGCCCCTCCGTCCTTTCCGCCCCTCGGTCCTTTCCACTCCGTCCCTCCCACCCCCCCGTCCCTCCCACCTCTCCGTCCCTCCCACCCCTCCGTCCCTTCCGTCCCTCCGTCCCTTCTGTCCCTCCGTCCCTTCTGTCCCTCCGTCCCTTCCGTCCCTCCCACCGGTAGCGGTAGCTCAGTGCATCAACTGATGTCACTGCAGCGCCTCTAACCGGGAGGTCCTAGGTTCGAGCCCTGACGGCGGCGGGATTTTCGACACTAGCTTTTCAGCTAGGTCGAATTCAGCTGCTGTCTCGAGGAGAATTCTACGGCCGGCTGCTCTGATCGGTAGTTTTCCGTGGTTTCTCCGATCAACACCAGGCGAATGCCGGAGCAGTACCGTACCAAACGGGCCACGGACCGCGCGCGATCTGTCCTTCCTCTTCCTTGTCCCTATCCTCTCCCCTTACACACACACACTTACACTAACATGCACTACACTACCACATATTCCGGGAGACCGGTCGGGAGCCTAGAGCTTGTCCCAGCTGGGGCGGTGCCCCGCTGGTGGGAGAGTTCTGGTTAGGGGGAAACCCCACTAGCCGACATTAGGTCGGCGCTGGATCTCGCCATCCAGCGGGGAATGATCACCGCCATCTCCCGAGAAAAAACATGCACTACACTAACGGGGCTAATGACCACAGTAGTTGACGCGCCCGGAAACACGAAAAAATCAATCAATCAATCAATCCGTCCCTCCGTCCCTCCGACCCCTCCGTCCCTCCGACCCCTCCGTCCCTCCGACCCCTCCGTCCCTCCCACCCCTCCGTCCCTTTAGCCCCTCCGTCCCTCCCCCCTCCTCCCTCCCCTCCCCTTCCCCCTCCCCCCTCCATCCCTCCCACCCCTCCGTCCCTTCCGTCCCTCCGTCCCCCACCCCTCCATCCCTCCCACCCCTCCGTCCCTCCCACCCCTCCATCCCTCCCACCCCTCCGTCCCTTCAGCCCCTCTGTCCCTTCAGCCCCTCCGTCACTCCCCCCTCCCCCCTCCGTCCCTCCCCCCCCCTCCGTCCCTTCCGCCCCTCCGTCCCCCCCTCCATCCCTCCCACCATTCCGCCCCCAGCCCACCGCCCTACCGCCACGCAGCCCGTCTGTGCTCTCACCCGCCCGCCCCTCCTTTCTCCCGCCCGCCCGTCCTCTTTGCTGCACGCCCTCGCCTCCGCGCCCGCGCGCTCTTACAAATACAGCCACGACAAGGAAGCGGCGCTGGGCGCCGGGCGACCATTCGTCCCGACCGCGCGATAGCACCCCAAGGCATCAAACGGAACCGCCCTCTTTTATTTCGCGGCGCGCCGCACGCCCCCAATTCCATAGTTCATACCCCACACCGACGGCGGCGGTCCCACAAGCGCGGGCGCGCGAGCGCGCGCGCACCTCCTACATGCGGAGGCGTCCTTTTCCATTATTTTCCCTTATTTTTCATCCCTGAATTACTCACAACAGCGCGGCCCTGTTTAGGTTTCGCGGCTCCCTCGCCAATTTCGTGTTGCCGTGCAGTGCCCGCCACAGCACAGCGCTCGTCCGTGCTCTGCGCCGCACCCCCCTCCCCTCCCCCACCCGCCCCCGCCCCCGCCTTCCCCTTCCATCCCGGCGCCGCGGCACGCAGCCCCCGGAAAGTTTTACTCCGCTCACACCGACTAAATTATCCCGAAAATGAAACTGTCAGTCAAGTCTAAGAGATGGCACCACTGTACGATGGGAGAAGAAAAGAGGAGCAACGACGTGGGCTTTGGAGAAAGACAAGGGGAGGGAGGAGGGGAGGGGAGGGGGAGAGAGGTTGGTGAGGGAGAACACGCGCCGGGAAGCAGTCGAACGGTGGGACTCCGATATTGCGGCTCCCGCCGAGGAGAAAGGGCGCTCTCCCCGCCCCGCCCCGTGCCACGCCCCTCGCACTATGGCCGCGGTGCTGCTTGCGCGAACGTTGCGCTTAAATCACGGGCTGAAAACGCATCGTCTGGTGCGTATCCGAGATACAGCTTTTAACGGGAAATAGAAAACAAGATCGAGAGAAAACACGAGCAAACCAGCTGAGTTAGCTCAGAGACAGCATTGTCGGTGACTCTGTGGTGATTCTGACCGGGGGTGCTAGGTACGAGTTCCGACGGTGCCGAATTTTCGACACAGCTAGATCGAATTCAGCCGCTGTCTGGAGGAGAATTCTAGCGCCGGCTGCTCTGACCGGTGGCTTTCCTAGGTATCTTCAATCAATTCCAGGTGAAGGCCAGAGAAGAACCCTCAACCAATTTTGTGCGCTATCTTTCTTTCCTCTTTCTTGTTTTATGATCTCCCGTTATACACACACACGCACATTTTAACTTACATGTACTACATTACCAATATGTCAGGAGATCAGTCAGGAGCTTAGAGCTTGTTCAGTTGAGGTGGAGCCCCGTTGGGAGAGATACCTAGAGAGAAAATCCTCCTAAAGCCCCTGTTTAGGACGGCGCCGGGTCTCATCATGCAGCGGGGAAAAATCCCGCCCCCTCTCAGGATAAAACACTCACTACACTAACGGGACTAATGACCATAGCTGTTGACTTGCAAGTAAACACCTATCAACCAAGAATCATACACTATTGAAATAAATATGCAACTCGCACCAGGAAGTTCCACATGTCAAAACTTCCCTTTTTTTTACTTTAGCGCAGTTACTCATTTTTAGATCTGAAAACCATATCTTTAGCCTCGATAATATTTGTAGTTAGTATTCCGGAAGTGAATGAGCATTGCAGTTATTATTGTTTACATCGTAAGATTAGAATGCAAAAAGGCGATTTAAGTTTAATTTACGGGTAAGAAATACAGTACAAATTTCTTCAAGAAATAATGACTACAATTAGAGCATGTTGAGGATTCTCAATCATAAGATATGTCGATAAATAGAACTTGAACGAAAAGAATTCCAATTCCGTTTATAAGCCAGAAAATTCTTATGAAATATTTCGATACCTATTTAGTTAGTTTAGTACAATCATAGAAGAAATAACTCCTCCGTACTTTCAATAAGGGAACCAAATAGAAAACGGTTTTGAAAAAAAAAGCATTAAAATTATTTGAAGTACACATTCATGGAAAAGGATCTTAACGACTAAACATTTATTTTGAAAAGGGAAATACCATATATGCTTTAGAAACTTCCAATAAATGAACGAAAAGAAAGGTGTTGAGTTACGTAATAAAATTTTGTTATTTCCTCTTTTATCAACAATTTAAAACAATAGCAGAATAGACTGTTCTCCAAACTGTATTCAGAATATCATATTACACAATTTATGTAAAGAACATATCCTCGCCACAGAACGAAACCTGTTACGTCCCAACAATATTGTCTCCGAGAGACTCGCGTGAAATTCTCAAACTTGACTTTTTTTTGTTAGTGAAATGTCATACTTCTATTTTTCCCGAGAAATAAGCCGAATACTTGTATGTCAGTTACCTGATAATTTAGAATAATTTTACCTTTTATATTATCGTAATTAATTTTTAGTTATAGAAATTTGATTAATTTTCAATATATACATAAATGTTGTGAATTTTTAATTTATAGGAGTCACAAGAATGTAACCCATCCATTCGTCTCTTTAAACACGTGTAATTGTTAATATCGTTGCATATTAAAACTAATTTTTGAAATCATTAGACGTTTGATGAGAGGAAAATCTACTTCCACTGATCAGGGAACTAACGATTTGTTCATAATTTCCTCTAATGATCATTGGGATGTAAAACGTCTTGGAATACACCATAGCTCATTTTTAAGAACGAATAATCTCTCAAAACTTTAAAAGTAATGAATGTCAAATATTACCGTAAATTAACAATTTTAAAGATGGGTGTACATAAATTATCATCAAGAAAATCATTAATTTTTCGTAATCAATATTTTATATCATTACTTAATATTTATTTATTGTGTAGACAATTTTGTTTATTTTCTAAGATTCAGTGGAATAACAGAATGGCCGAAAATTGGGAGTCACGGGCAATATACTAAACAGCGTTTTCGGTGACAATGATTGTGCATTTACTTCACTCCGTGTTGGATTTATGTATTTGCCTGTTTATACCAAATACAAAACACATTTTCGTAGTTTAAAGTGTGGGGCAAAAGGAATAAATTTTAATGATTATTTACAAGACGAAATTTATAGTTTTTAACTTTTTCTTGAAATCGTTTTCAATCTTTACATTTACAATATGAACAATAAAAAACATTACATTTTATTTAAAAAAATAAATAAATAACAAGGTATTAAATTGTTTCTAGTTTCTGTTTTAAGTTAGTAAAATATTTCGATTCTGGTGTGTCATAAATATATATTTCGGTTTTTGGTTCTGGTTCCAGTTTTGAAACAGTTCCAACGATTAAAAATATAATGAAATACATTTAGTGCGCAATTTTATTTTACTGGTGTGACATCATGGCTGATGACATGAAGACGTGCGAACCATATAAATAAGGTTTTTAACTGGTTTTAATTACTTACTTGTAACTGAGATACGATGACAATCGTTATACATTTAAACGGAAAATAATAATTACAGGAAGACTTTTTTGTGAGAACTCAGAATCCATTCTTTGATTAGTTTCTTTAAATTAAGTATTATCAAAATGCATTACTTATTCTAAAATTTATCCCGTTTCTACTGTTCCTACGAGACTCATTTCAATTTAAATGTTCGCAAAATATATGCTTTCCAAGTCCTAAACTCGACACATTCCTGAAACCAGTTCCAGAGCCACTGAGCGTCATCCTTTCGTTCTCTTATTTAACTGTCTGCATTGACCCTGCATCGATGAACTGAACATGTACAAGACGTGATTCAGCTTTGGTTGCCTTTACTTTGGTAAGTTGGTTCAGAGATATCCTCCATATTCTTACATTTTCACTCTTTCTTAGAAAGAAGAGAAAGAATTGTAAAAAACGGCGGAAAACGGCGAACTTTCGACATAACTCTTATTGCCGAACCCTGTTAACGAATAAAGGGATAAATCTTGTTCCTAAACAGAGTAAATTACTTGCTCTAACATGTTGTGCCGTTAGAATCCGTTTCGTGCGTCATTGATACCAAAAAATCGATTGACGGCAATAACGTTTGACCGTCGGTCCGTCCGACCGTCCGTCCGTTGGACCGTCCGCTTGTCGGTCCGTCCGTCCGTCGGTCCGTCGGTCCGTCGGTCCGTCGGTCCGTCGGTCCGTCGGTCCGTCGGTCCGTCGGTCCGTCGGTCCGTCGGTCCGTCGGTCCGTCGGTCGGTCCGTCGGTCCGTCGGTCCGTCGGTCCGTCGGTCCGTCGTCCGTCGGTCCGTCCGTCGTCCGTCGGTCCGTCGGTCCGTCGGTCCGTCGGTCCGTCGTCGTCCCGTCGGTCCGTCGGTCCGTCGGTCCGTCGGTCCGTCGGGTCCGTCGGTCAGTCAAACTCCCGTCGCTCCGTCGCTCCGTCGCTCCGGTGCATCCGTCGCTCCGTGCTCCGTCGGTCCGTCGCTCCGGCTCCGTCATCCGTCGCTCCGTCGCTCCGTCGCTCCGTCATCCCGTCGCTCCGTCGCTCCGTCGCTCCGTCGCTCCGTCGCTCATCTGTCTCCGTTCGCTCCTCGCTCCGTCCGTCCGTCCGTCGGTCCGTCCGCCCGTCGGTCCGTCCGCCCGTCGGTCCGTCCGTCCGTCGGTCCGTCCGTCCGTCGGTCCGTCCGTCCGTCCGTCGGTCCGTCCGTCCGTCAGTCCGTCCGTCCGTCGGTCCGTCCGTTGGTCTGTCCATCTTTAGTCAACGCTGGCCCCTAAATCGTTCGGTCGATTTTCTCGAAAATTGATATTCCTCGGTCGATTGAAAGAAACTCAAGGGCCTCAGAGCAAAACTCAAAGCAAAAGGGCCTGAAACAAATATTTAAGTATTTTTGAGGGGGGGAGTACCTTATATGAATCTTCAACATTTTCAAAATTTTCTCAAAAATAGCTCCAATTTTTTTAAATTAAACTTTGTCCTCGGATATCATAACGACATAACGGATGCTTAAGAGAATGATGCGGGACTCACTTTGGTTGAAATTCCTGAATTTTCGAAAATTGCAAATTTAGAAATAATGCGAGAAAGTATGTGCACCATTAGTTTTGTGTTCTTTTCGGCTCCATCCCATGCCTGCGTGCTGTTCGATCCCGCGCACTGTGCGGCGCTGGCAGATGGCGAGGGCGGCGCGCGGCAGGGGCAGCGAGGGAGAATGAAGAAGGATGCGGAGGAGCGGGTGTGGATCTCGCCCGAAATGAAATGCGAGGCTGAAGAAATTCGAAGTGCAAAGCCGCGAGGAAAACTGTAACAGCTCCTCGCCCGGTCACGTGCCTAGCTCCCTCAAGAATTAATATTTACCCCCCTGTTTTTATATATTTCGGGAAATCCACTTTCTTTGAGATTTATTTTCTCCATTTCCTTTACGTGTCGCACATCCTCCTGCTGAAATACAAACGCGTATTATTGGTTTGAAAATATTCGGGCCCGCTGGGAGAGATGAAGCCCTGCCGGTGTAGGGGCTTGGGCGCTGGGGGGGGGGGAGAGGGGCTGGAAGGTGTCACCGCGATGGAAGCATCTGGCAGACGGATGAGCTGGCCTCCGGAGGATAGAGCTGTTTCCGGAAATGGATGAGGACCCCACGCAGAGGCCTGCCACGCAGCATTTCAATGTTAATAAAAATGCTTGCTTTCAGTGGTTCAAATGTGCTTGCACAAAACTTCACGACGTATTTCATTGAAGAGAACTCGGCCCAATTAAGAAAAAAAATATACTGCATTCCATATTTCTCTCAGTAATTTTATTTTTATGATTGCAACATTTTCCATAACAGTTTCCAATTATACATACTTCTTCGCGATAGTTTTGAAACAGTTTTTTAGGCGAAGTTCCTTTTTGTCATAGAACTCATTAGTAACTTTTTGTAGAACTTACTTTTTCGTTTGTTTGCGAGCAATTTTTCAGAATCATATGGATGTGTATTGTAAATATATCAATGTATTACATGTTTTTGCAATTTTATTTAATAGATGCAAGCAATGTTTTTTAGATTAATTGTCCCTGAACTTGGAATTACTTAATATAATAAAGAGAAAATTGTTATAGTGTATAATTAATAACTGCATGATAAGATGACAAAAAAACGACTAACACAGATATGCATTTAATATTTCTTCCATTCTCTTTTTGGCAAAAAAGTGATACTGCGAATGAAAATAACACAATTCATTATTTTGTGAGAGCCATTTTTTGTTCATCTTTCGCAATCTATATTTAATGTTTAAAGATCTTTTTCTAAAATCTCAACAATTTTTTCAACCAATAAACCCTTTCGGTCGAAAATGAATTTTATTTCTTCTTTATTTGCCTGTTAGACTATTTTTTCCATTTTCCCTTTTGGTTTGTTCCATACTTACCTTCTTGTGACTTTTAGGCTCTTGATGACGAACATAAGAAGTTAATACTGCAATGTTACATTTTTATTGCATTAAAAAACCAAACTAGTTTACTTAGTGAGTAATGTAAGAGAGTAATGTGAGAGCCTTGCTGTGGCATGACGTCCGTTGTGTCGACAGCACTGACTCGCAGAGTATTAAAATTTAGACGGTACGAGCATAAATATTTGCATTACCTAGTAAAAATGGAAACCGTTTCATAGTTTTTGGATTTTTACCGAATGGGGTTCCTGGGTATCTAACAAACATCACTCAAAATGCCGCGGGCTACAAAGTTTTCTTTCAAATTATGCGTGCATTGAAAATTAGTAATATAGAAGTTGTTATATTTATGCCATGTTATTAGATTACTAACGCTCCATGAAGAAACGGAAGCTAAGCAGTTCGAGAAACCACGGCTTACCGGATGGATGACTGTCTGGGAACCCCGGTTACGGCGCTGAGGCCCTGGCCAAAGGGATAAAAGGCATGGACTGACAGGTATATTACGAGACAAACGACAAATAACTTAATAGATAATTACTTATATACACACACACACAAGGTTTATTACTTATATACACACACAAAGTTTTCTTTCAAATTATGTGCGCATTGAAAATTAGTAATATGTTTCCTATTTTTATGCCAAGTTCTTGGATTACTAACGTTCCTTGAAGAAACGGAAGTTAAGCAGTTCGAAACACTACGGATACCCAGATGGGTGACTGTCTAGGAACTCCGGTTCCAAACGGCACCGAGCCCCTATGTGAAGGGATAAAAGGCATCGTCCGACTGCTACTTTACCAAACGGCAAATAACTTCACGGGGGATTGCTCCATCGTATATACGCTCAATACCTAAAAAGGGCTAGAGAGTCGTGTTGTGTAAAAGACGCAGCGAATGTAAAAAAATCATAGGCCGCTTTCTCAAGACGGAAGGGTGAATAGTTTCCTTTCAATGTTTTGTGTGCGCGTTGAAAATAATAATATAGATGTTTTATACTATAATTTACCGAGTTGTTGAATAACTAGAGAAACCGTGAAGTCGTAGGCTTCCGCGGCCGGAGTCATGTGAATGATCTTGGCTGCCTGGTGACGCCGCGTCGAAGGCTGTGTTGCCAACGCTCCGACCATCTTTTCGTGGTCTTCCTCAGGGCTGGTCTGACCACGAAAAGATGGTCGAAACGTTGGCAACACAGCCTTCGACGCGGCGTCACCCGGACAGCCAAGATCATTCACAACTAGAGAAACCATCGACCGCTCTCTCATGACCTGAGGGTGCATAGTTTACTTTCAATTTTCGCGCACATTGGAAATTGGTAATCCAGAGCAGTTGGGTGCGTTGCGTTGCGTTGCTCTTTCGCCAGCACTGGCGACGCCTCGCGCAACGCACGAGGCCCAACGCGTCTTCCGCTTCCCCACCCCTCCCCGCCCTCTCGCCGCCCGATGAAGTTGCTGCCACCCACCATTGTGCGCGCGCCCCGAGTGGCGTAATGAAATACCTTGTTTCTTGTTAGAGACGTTTCTCGCATTTCATTACTGCGCTTTAATTGAAATTAATACGAGGCGCGTGATATTACAACACGGAGTAACACGCGACGTCGCAGCGAGCGGGAACGAATACTGACGGCGGGGGGGGAGGGGGTAGGCGCCTTCGCTACGGTGACTTGTAAGAATGTGCTGCGCGCGGGCCAGGGGAATAGTTTACTGTGTAAACTCCGAGCAATGCGCAGCCGAGGCGAGTAGGCGTGTGGCGGAGGGAGAAACAGCGGGAGGATAAGGAGGCTCAGAATGAGCAGTGAGTGGGGATGAAGGTTGGGGAGCGCGATATAGAAAAAGAGGAGAGAAACATCTGAGAGAAATATAGGATGAAATTTGAAACGTGGAAGAACAGACAGGGGATGGAGAGGAAGTGAAGGTGAATAACATGCAATAAACAGGAAGAAAAAGGAGGAGGAAGAGAGAGGAAAAATTATAGAAAAACAAAACTACTTTGGGAGAAATAGGACTGTGCAGGTGGGTGTATCGGATAGGAATGAAGTTGGAGGAAGTGGGTAGCGGGAAACAAAAAGGGCGGAACTGTAGGTGGGGCGGCCTGAAATGCAGGCGTGCAGGGCGGCGGCGGGGGGAGGGGGGCTGGTGGGGGCGGCGACAGCCGATGGCGGCGGGGGCGGGGTCCTGGGGATGGCGAGGATACCAAGGATTCCTCATGTGTTAATATCCTTGGGAGCGCCAGAGACGCGACGAGCGCGCGAGTGCTAAATGAAATACCTCCTCCCGTAGGCGCCGCCACCGCCGCCGCCGCCGCGGGACGGGACGGGACGAGAGAGGACGGGAGCGGCGGAGCGGGGTACGTGCAGCATCGCGAATTGCGCTCGACGTCTCCTCCCCGCCCCGCCCCACCCCGCTCCGCGGCCACGCCTTGTCTCGTTTCCGTGCAGCTTCGTCTCCGCCCGGCGATGAGACGGCATTCTTCCCGCGGAGGCATGAGGTCTTGCTCGCAACTAGTGAACAGCGAATATTCGGTTCTCGCTTGCTCTTTGCTCAGGCCAGGCTGGCAGATGGCTGCGTGGTTATATCGCAAAGGAATGTAACCGTCTTGAACATTAATATACCTTGCGATGTTATTGCATTCTCTCGTAGTTTTTTCTGTGTAATATAAATATTTTATTTTATATTTTTGCCTTGCGATCAAGAGGAGTCCTAATGTTCACGTTGTGGTCAAATATGAAAAAATTCAAACAGCTTTCTGAGATAATGCTCATTTGTGAAATGAGAAATGATTTAACGTGACAAGAAACGCGGTTTTCTATTTGCGGAATACTTAGATTAGTTTACAACTCTTGTTACATTGATAATGTAACAGAAGAACTCTCGAGCATCTTTCGTAACATAATCAAATTTGTGCCAAGTCTCCAACTCAATGTTGTGCTATTGTTTCATTTTAATTTGTAGTGCTGAAAAAATAGTGCTAGTTTTGAAAAAGTCAAAAATAATTCATTTGATATATCATAAATTATTTTTGCCTTTTTCCGAGAAGTTAGTGCGTCACTTCAAAGTATTCATGTTTATGAATTTTTATTCATATATTTTAGCAACATTTTATATAAAACTACGTTGCAACAAGCATGGGTCAATGAATTCAAGTAATTTTTTAACTCGTTCGTATATATGAAGTTACTTTGCAAAACTTATTGAAATCTTTTCTTACATGTTAAATAATGTTCGAAATTGGTGGTGACATGTTTGTTGGACAAAGTTGTTGGTTGAAGAGATTTAACATCTTGTCACACACAGGGCTACATCTTGATACATATATGGCACATTTGGTCAATATGGTTTGACTATGAAAATTATCCTTTAAATAGCATATGTCACACTCCTATTATTTCTGAGAAAATGATTACACTTTTTAATGTGGAATTCAACATTTTGTTGCCAATTTAAGAAAATGACATAATTCATAAACAGGTTTTTGAATTTGAAAAGACATTATACGTTTTTGCATTAACGAAACACGCGGTATTTACTGCATTGTTGGAAGCTTACTCAAAATACGTACATTTTATTCACTGGAGTAGATGACTAAGAACAGTTTGAATTGCATGGTGTCTCAAATAATGAACAAAGTGCTCTTCTGTAATTTTGCTCAACAGCAAGTTCTTTCTCATATGCAAATCGATATCGTTTTATGTCACACTATTAGTATTGTTCGAATTTCACGACCTTCCTTCAACCTACACACTTTTGTGATGTTTACAAAGGGTAAGAGTAGGTTCCAAATAATAATAGCGGTTGTCGCGTTTTGTTTAAAAAAAAACAGAGATTGTAAAACGGAAATTGATTGTAGTAATACTCTTTTTTCCCCTCTCTCAGTGCGTGTATAAACTTGTGTTTGAAAATGGTAAACACTTTTTTTCAGAAATTCATAGCATTTGAAAATGCAGGCGTACAGCGGCCCGTAAATTCTTGTCGGGGGCCGTGGCTGTGTAGGAGCGAGCGAGAGTGCGCGGGGCGCGGCGCGGCGCGGCGCGGCGTGGCGGGGCGCGGCGCGGCGGAGGCAGCAGGGGCGGGCGCTCGGAGCCATCCAATCAATAACAGCAGCGCTCCGACCACATGCCTCGGGCCTCGCCCCCTCCACCCCCACCCCCACGCCCACCCCCAGCCCACCCTCCGCCACTAGCATGCCATATCCACATCGTTCATATATCTCTTCCGCAGCCCACGCCCGCACCCTCCATTAGCATCGACATCACCGTAATTATCTTCGCTATCGTTGTTGCCATCGCCTTCTCGACGTCTCTCGGACAGTGTTCTTTTGCATTATCGCGCATAAATACCTTGCTTCCATGTTCGGTTCATCTCGGTACCCGTTTCCATATCCATTACAATCCCCATCCCCGTTTCCATGTGCTGTCAACTACTAAACCGTACCAAGACATTCAATTCCTTCCACCAGCCCCTAGACTCGTTCGCAGCCCCCTCTGGCGACGCACTACTGCCTCGTTCGCCACCGACAACGCGCCCTCCAACCCCTTGGCCGCCCCCGCCCCCGCCGCCTGCGATGTGTGCCCCGGAATTCCAAAACCCAGTCGGTCTCGGGAAGGGTGGAAGCGCGCACACACACACGCGCGCTAAAACGCGGGTGCGGTGGAAACCACACTCACAGACACGCGTTCGAACGCATACACACGCGCCCATGCATGGGGGAGCATCCATACAAAAATACTATGAAGCTTTCGCTCGGTGCCCCTTCCGTCCCTCGTTCCTCGCGCTCTCCGCGTTTCCTCTCCTCTCTCGGCGCGACGCGACGCGCTCGGCGGTCCCTCTCCTCCGCCCTCCGCCCCCCCCCCGCGAGCGCCCTCAGCAGAGGCCTTCGCTCCCCTCCGGCGCCGCCCGCCCTCGCCCGGCGCCCGAAAATCCCCGGAATTCCGTGTTCCGGAACTTCAATACCATCGCGGTAGCTAAGGAGGCGGGATGGATGTAGCAGTGCTCCGCTGTTCGTCACCCTAATTGAAAAGAGGGAAGGTATGAGCGGCGCGCCGCCCCCTGCGCCGCGGCCGGGCGCCTCCGAACGAAATTTAGGGGATCTTTAAAGGGCCCATCGGCCAGGTAGGCGCCATGCACGCCGCGGGGAGGGGAGAGTAAGGCGGGGAGTGCAGATGGTGAAGCAGATGGGGGAGAGTAGGTGGAGATGGAAAGGCGGGGAGAGCAGTCGGAGAAATGTAGAGAGCAGGCGGGGAAGGGGGCGGCGAAAGCAGGTGGAGAGAGAGCAAGCGGGGAGAGCGGGCAGGGCAAAAGGAGGAGCACTGGCGGGGAGTGTAGGCGGGGAGACCTGACAGGAGAAAGGGGAGAGCACGCGGGGTTAGCAAATTGTGGCGAAGTGGCGAGGAAACCAGGCGAGGAGAGCTAGGTGGGGAGAGCGAGGTGGGGAATGCAAGGTGGGGAATGCAAGGTGGGGAATGCAAGGTGGGGAGTGCAAGGTGGGGAGTGCAAGGTGGGGAGTGCAAGGTGGGGAGTGCAAGGTGGGGAGTGCAAGGTGGGGGGGTGCAAGGTGGGGAGTGCAAGGTGGGGAGAGTGTTACGTGGAGAAAGTAATAAATAGCGAGCAAGGAAGGAAGAGAAGGCGGGGAGAGCAATACGAGAAGAGCAGGAGGGGAGATCAGTCGAAGAGAGCAATGCGGAGTGAATAGTACGAGGCGAACAAGGCGTGGAGAGCAATGCGGGGCGAGCAGGGAGAGGAGAGCAAGGCGCGGAGAGAAGGCGGGGTTGAGCGATTGGAGTGAGCAGGCGGGAAAGTAATGGCGGGGAGTACAGTAAGGGGAGCGGTCGGGGATTCAATGCGGACGCTGCCCGGTTCCCTGCGGAAAGACCTCTCTACCCCTCCGCGAAATGGAAGGATTTGCTTGACTCGCGCTCTATCTTTCGGTCTCTTGAGTCTTCATGCGCCCTGAGTGTCAGTGTTGCTCAGAGTTACAACTATTCCATGAATTACCTATTTATTGTTTTGTGATTCAGATGATGTATGTAGTCCCGAAAGACTACTGACTAACTACTACTAATCTTTTAAGATTGTTATCAAAGAAAGGCAAATAGACGAATTCCCTGTTATGAGTCATCACTCAATTATTTGTAATTGAAGTCTTAGTTCAATTAATAGTCTTAGCATCTATTAGAATCGCTCAGTAATATCATAATGATAATATTAATGATAATAATAATTATAATGATAATGATGATAATAATAATAATAATAATAATAATAATAATAATAATAATAATAATAATAATAATAATGATAATGTCAATAATCATGATCAGAATCACTTCGTGTACTAACACGTACCTTGTAGAATGTATGCAAATAGCGACGGTTTTTGGTCCATAAATTTGCATACGTATTTTGGTCTTAGAAATTCAACACTATGAAACAGATCTCATTGGCTCACTTTTGCTGATTTTCAGTACTTCAACAACGATATTGCACTCGAACCCATATTATGAAGGGATACATTAAAGAGAGTCTCATTCAGTAACAGATATTCGTTAACTACGGTTCTTACGCTGCAACGTGGGTGGCCCGATTTTGGCAGAATGGAGACGCCCAGTACCTGACGCCGGAATTTGTTTTCAATTTCTTCTTTTAGATGTGCGTTAAAGGTAATTCGATGCTCATTAGTAATTTTAATAGTACGTTACGTTATTTCGATTAAGTTACGTTAGTTATGTTAGTACCTTACATGTGAAAAATATAAAAAAGTTGCTGTTCCGTAACCCAACACGCGAATTTAATGGCAAGTCTTGTTCCTGGCTGCCTTGCTGTCACGTGATGACAGCTGTGTCGTAAGCAATGACTCAATGAATATTAAGATTCAGCCGCTACATGCAGAATAAGAATAGGTGGAATAACACAATCAAAAACCAGTACTTGCATTTTCTTGCAAAATCAAAACGAATTAATTGATTTTCCCGATTTCCTCGGTAATCTACAAAACTATAGACACATATCACATGGCTGGAGGCTACATAGTTTTCTTTCAATTACTGTGCACATGGGAACTTAGATGTTTACATTTTTTCTCTGATTTATGTAGTACTCGTAAATGTTCGGTACAATGTCATAAAAGAGTAATTAATTTATAAGAGCAATATGTATGTACGGTTTTATTTATTGAAAAATGTTCATGCATTTGAAGAATGGAACCTCAGTCTAAATTAATAGTCATAACTTTTCAAAATTGAAAGTTTCACACAAAAGCTTGTTTTATTGCGACCTCGGACCAGTAATCTCGTAAACCTTCTGAAACAACTGTTGTGTACAGGGGCAAAGCAAAATTTTCATAATTCTTTTCAACACATACGAGAATACAATCCATTGTTCTGGGTAAACAACTCATTGTCTTTCACATTTGCTTTAAAGATTTTTGAGCAATAAAAACTGCAATAAGTTTTGCTTAAAAGAACTGAAATGTTTACCAATATGTGTAATAAACTTTAATTCGTAAAATGGATTCTCAACTTATATTTCAAAGTTTTTAATTTGAAATTTTTTAGTATACATTTCGGAAATATATCAGTTTTTTAGTCATAGGAGTATTGTTAAGTGTGCTATGGTGAAGTTGAGCTATGAAAATGCTATCATGGATGTGGAAAACTTGACTCTTTTATTAAATCTTTACATTCTTTCAGTAGCTAATACACAAAACTATATTGTCAAATAAACTAGAAATGTTATTTTATAAACCCTTTTTATTCATTTAAGTTAACTACAGACTAAGAACTTACAAAAATTATAATTCATTGCACAATAGTGCTTAATTCTGTCAGAAAAATGAAGAGAAATAATATTATCTATTTGAATAATATCACGGTGCATTACCGAACTATCATCATCAGAAATACCATATTCATCATGAGAAGAGATAAGTAAAGACGTACACTTACCTAAAATATATTTTTAATTTGCAATATAGTATAATAAAATCGACCAAATTAAAACACACTCCAATCACACAAATGCTGACATATGAAGATTCAACTTCTTATTGAACTTTATATCAGGAACATTTTAGTGAATTTTTAAAACGTCAACCCATTAAAATAGAGCTTCATTTCAAAATTGAGGATACATAATTATTATCTGTATCAGTGTATGTCATCTGTTAAAAAACATCAAAAAAAAATCATTCGTTAATATTTCATTTTTTCTACTCCCATTGCCCTAAAAAACTGGGGATATGGGTGTATATGATTTTTTTAACAAAACCTGTTTTGAAGTAACGTATATTTTCATCTCGGTGAAGTGACTATGTTTCCTTTGCAAGACAGGAGAAGGCAGAAGGCGGGGGCGGCTGGTTGCAAGTGGGCCTTGGGAGGCGGAGCGGCGCATATCGCGGTCTCCAGGGGGCCAGGAGGCCAGGAGGGGGGAGGGGGGAGACGCTCTACGCTGAAAGCATGCACGGCCCTCCGCCTTGCCGCTAATGGCGTGAGTTATAGCCGGCGGGCCTTTCGCCATCTTGACAGTGACGTAGAGGCAGTGTTACTAGCCAGCCTATTTTTCTCGCGGCCGCAGCATTGGCGATGTCGGTGATGAGAAGAGGAGAGTAGAAGCGAGGGGGCGGCGCGCGCCCCATAGACAAGGGTGGTATCTGCCCCTCGCCCGGATCTCGCTACCCTTCAACGGCCTCGCCCTCGCCCTCGCCCTCGCTCTCGCCCTCGCTGCCTCTTCACGCACCCTACGCCCTCGGGGAGAGAGAAAAAACTAATTAAAATACTCACAGGGCGGCGTTAAAACTATTTGCATTAAGGCTATCATGTGTACATTCTCCGCATACCTACACGCTGTTGCTGGGTGGTGTTGCGTGTAAATAAAACATTCTTTGGCGTGGATTAAGATACCACAGAGCGCTACGGTTTAATTTGGTGGAAAGTACGGGTATCAGCATGAAGTAGCGAAGGGCGGCTCGTCTCGGAAATGCTCAAGTGCAAGACGACTTTGAAAGCTGGAAAATATTTTTTTTATCCATTACCAAAATTGTTTTACTGGCTATGGATTTCAGTTACTCTGATTGCTTTACTAAAACATGGAAATTGTCTTCTTTCGTTTAATTTACAGCGCAATTATTGACATGTATTTTAGAAACTTTTGATAAATAAATTCGTTTATTTCTGACTCGGTGATTTTATGCTTATTAAAGTATTTTAATTCTAAATATGATGCAACAAACCGATAAAGAGGATTTTCCGGGTCGATCGGCGGAGAACAGTCTACAAAATTCAACTTTGTGATGTTTTGTCACAACGTTCATTATTGTATTTGCTTTTTATAGCTGTCGGTTGGCGATAAATGCGTGAAAAACACTGAATGAAAAATGTTTAAATGAAATGTGTGTGGTATTGCCATATAATTGAATATTTCCATCAAACACAACAAATGGATGTCGATTCAATGAAATATGAGATGGAAAATCATGATCAGTTGATAGGTAGAGAGAATAGAACTTTTATAATTCGAGCTTTCATAATTTCACATTAATAGCCGAGTACCTCTGGTTTTATTACATATTGCTGCAAATGCGTTTGAACGACTCGTCTACGAAAAAAAGTGTTACGGTGTTTGTAAATCACTCTGATTTTTTTAGATAACCTGCCATTCACCGTTGTACATTGAGTTTCAAATATTTTATGGAATATACTATTTATATTATGGAAGAAACTTCACAGGGGATATACATTTTTAAAAATGCAGCCCTGAAAGTGAGAATCAAATCCCTGATGTTTAAAAAATTGCAAACATTCAATTTTTTGCGACGTCTTCCTATAATTACAATATTGAAAATACAGCTTTTTCCTTAATGAAATCTGTTAAAGACAGATCTTGACATAATGTCAAATACACTTTTTCTAAAATACATAGTTTTCGCGTAATTTTACTGGAAATATAGGAAATTTTATCACCAACTATTTTCTCAAAAACGGCTCCAATTTGTTTCTTATTTAGCAAAGGACGGTAGAAAAATATTGGCACTTGTCTCATTTTCGGTGACCTCCGTGTTTTCGAAAGTTGCAAAATATTAACATTGCCAAAGTTCAATATTTGTGACTAGTAAAATGTAGCGTCGCCGACGCTTAACTAGTTTAAAAATAGTTTCATGGGTTGAAAATTTCTTTCATGCCTAGCTTTGTTCAAATATGTTCTTTCAGTATCTAGTATGGGACATACTAATGAATATAGTAGCTGATGCTGTTATATCCCCTTTCAAAAGTTCCAAACACCCAAATGACTTTGTATGTTACCTCCATACGGGATATGGACTGGTAATATTGCAATTTCAAAATTATAAGAGCCGTAACAAATACTTGCAGGTATTCATGATGCGAATAGTTAGATTTTAGTACAGCTACATTTTTTACTCTTTTTTGCTAATATTCACAAAAATGCACATAGCACACTTGCTTTACCACTATTCTTAATTCCGAAAATTCTCTTGCAACATCTTTTACAACTACATTTGATTCTCTCCCGGATTTGCTTAACACTTCCATATTTTTCTCCCGTAATTTTTGAAGAGATTAAAACTCTACAAACTCAGTCTAATTTGGGTTAACTTCTACTTTTGCTATTGCTCTATTCATCGTTTTGAAACTCTATAACTGTATATAAACATTAAAAGGCGACTGTTTTGTATTTTTATGTGAATAGTATATTAGTTAAATTTAATAAGAATAAGTTGTGAGTCACATTCATTAGAAAATCAGTATTTGCACACTTACAAACGTAAAAGTGAGAAGTCGAACGTAAGAATATTTATTCATTATCTAGCATTACTCACGGTTTTGTTTTCTCCGTATTCACTTAAAATTCTTGAAATTTAGTTAGTTCCAAGGCAATACTGTTCCTAGGTTTTTCGCTAAGTTATTTTTGAAAATGCGATAATACGAATGAAAATTAAAATGTAATCTCGAGCGCGATTCACTTGGTAATTCAATTGTTCACTTAAGATGGCAACATCAGTGTTGTCAACATCGTAAAAGAAAATTATGTCATACGGAGTGAAAATTACCTTTGGGTACTGGAGTTTAATTAACGCTACCTACATAGATCTATTTAGGTGGCGTTGTTTTAATTCTCGGCATATTCACTAAGATCGCAGCGCTGAAACACGAAAAAACACGTTTCTAGAAATTTATTTGAATCTTATGGCCGAGCCCGAAAACAAGTTATCAATTCCCCATCAGGAGGCAGAGACGCGTCGAATGACACCTCAAATGTCTCGATTGATGTACGGGAAGTGGTCTAACTGTGAGGGATGGGTCCGCCAACACGCTCATACGCACAGACGGAGTTAATCAAATACTGTACAGGGATAGAGATATTTGTCTTAAACAAAATGCTCTGAAGAATTACATCTTAAAATAAGATCATGTACTTTTTTTAAACGAATAGTTTTCGCTGCTTGCAGTTAATGCGCTTTCTTTACAAAATTCTCAAAAACGGCACCAAATGTTTTATTTAAATCGTTTTTCACGGATAGCGCAAAAAACGGTTGAAAATGGTGAAGGTCTCATTTTATTTGTACTCGCCGAATATTTGAAAATTCCAAAATTAGAAATAATGCGAGAAAGTATGTGCGGTTTTCAGTCCCACTAGTTCTTTATACTATAAAGAAAATTATGCTTGGAATGTTTCGCAAAAAGATGAGTCTCGGGAGACTGATTATTGTTGCGTTCTGAGTCATGTTTATATTTGCATTAAGGCGCTGCACGGTGCCAAGTTTGCGGACTCAGTTGATCATTAGCAGGGATAGTTTGAAGTGTTTCCTCTGGCTTCGTCGTCACAAAGATTCGGTCAGTTTTGAGGTATAAATTCATCCCGTGGTCTAAGCGTAGACCAATGCTGCGAAGAAATAAGTCCGGCACTCGGTGATCTTTGTCTACATCATGCGACTGTATTAGGGTGGGACAGGGAAATCCGAAGGGAAAATTGCTCTCTAGAGGACAGTAAGAGAGCGGGATGGCCACGAACATCAAGGTGACTCCACACATTCGTTATTCGGCGAACAGCGAGCAACCGCTCGCCGAATCCCGAGTAGTGTGGATGAGTTGCTTGCTATTTGCCGAGTAACGAACGTTCGGTGCTCGCTCTACCCACCGCGTCTCGGACTTTTGAACACATCAAAGGAAGCGAACATTCGCCTAACACGTCAGCTGCTCGGGATTGGGCGAGCGCTAGCTCGCTGCTCGGCGAATGCCGAATGTGTGGAGGCGACTTCAATTAAGGAGCAAAACATTGGTACTGTGAAGAAAGTGCTTGACGAAATCAGATGAAAGACGTAGAAGCAGGTAGCTGTTATCTCAGACCTAAATGCACGATCATTTGTAAGTAAAGAAACTTTGTCTCTCGGTGACGCAAAGACTATGACACGACGTGTGACTTGGTGCCGGAAGATGATAAAAAAGTTTTCGAAGGGACAATCTCGGTATGTGAATGACGAGACTTAGCAGTACTCTTACCACGGGTCTTTGAAGAAGATGACGGCACACCAGAAGCTGTGAGAAAATGTTGATCAGTAAGGAAGAAAATTATTGCTATATTTTACAAATCGAGTGGAGTAGTGGAGCATGTTGATTTGTATATACAGAAGACAATAACAGCTAAATAGTACACTACATAGTGCCTGCCTACGGAACGTCAACCAATGTTTGAAGAACCTGCGACCAAAGCACAGAATAGACATTAGATTCCTCCATGTCAACACCCCAGCTCACCGCGTCAGATCATGCACCAAATATTTCAGGACTACAAGACTTGAACACCCTCCGTACAGTCAGACCTTGCTCTCTCTGCCTCCGCACTGTTCTCAAATGTAAAAGTGAATCTGAAAGGTATGCAGTTTTCCTGTGATGAGTAGCTTGGGAAGGGTGTTCCTGGAGAAACTTGGCAGAACTGGTTTAGAGATCGGTTTCGGAGCTTTGGGAAGCGTATTGAATGTCGCGGAAATTACTTCGAAAAGTTAAATAAATAAAACTATATTGCAAAACTTTCCTAGTACCTTTTACGTGCTATTCTATGTAGTTTCTGAAAATGCTTACGATTTAACGTTTGGCCTTTGGTCTCAAAAGTTTAGTTTTTAAGGCCTTAAAACGTTTCGTTTTGGAGTTATTTAACGATATAGATTCTTTTTTTAAAAAATGGGGCCGAGTGTTGCGGGTTGCATTCGGCATAAATATTTAGGTGTGTTTGTTTTCAACAAATACTTCCTATTTTAAAGTCAAAGTGCAATTCGTCACGTCTCCGTGAAATTACCTTTCTTTAGAGACCTCATTTATAAAGATTGATGGCGTCTGTGAGTCGCAATCGGTATGTATACTACTGAAATAATATAAGAGATTGCACACCATTAACTCATAACGTAACAATTTTTCTTTAACTTTAAAAAATGGCGAAAATCTTCGGCTAGAATAATGGGAAAATATTTGGTTTTTAAGAGTTCCAAGAAGCAAACTTCTCTGAGCGGCTGCATAGTGTAGCGGTTAAAACATATGTGCTTCTGAAACGCAGTAACTCGAAAGAGTAAAAATTCTACAACTGGTTTAGTTGTTGTTAATAATTTACTATCCACAATTTATCCTCATTGGCATTAATTCAAATGAAACCTCATATAAAATAAAATGAATTATGTTACGGTAAATTTATTTTTCATGTCTCTATTTTGAAATTGTCTTTGCTAATGTTATAACTGTACTACATCGATTAACACACATGTACAGGTGTAACAATTATAAACCGATATATCAAGAGAACTTATTTATGACAAAAATAAAACAATGATTTGAATATTACTTTAATACTCTGATATTTCTAGTTGCGAAACTTCATTTCATCAGTTAACTTCCATTAAAAAGCCAGAATTACAAATATTCCATATTATTTATATTTCTCAGTTCTTGATGTTGTCTTGAAATTTTTAGGGACTTCCAGCCTATATTATTAATATTACACGTCCAGCTTGCTAGCATGCAAAAAAACGGCGAATAGGTCCAATATAAATCCTTGAAGGTGAGCTCGAGCCATTGAAGTTATGTTCTTTCCATACTGCTTACTTCCCTTACCCTGTTGTCCTTCAGAGGAGGTTAAAGATTATGCCAATGAAGTATTTAACACAAGAAAAGGGGGGGGCCAAGACGATAGCTCCCGAGATATCGAGCCCCCCGAGCAAACGAGATATCGAGAAGTTCCTCCCGGGCAGAATGATGGCCTGTCGCCACCTCAGAGGCCCTCCAAACAATTCTTCCTTCAGACCTTAATTCTTTTAAAGCACTAGAGGTAATAGAAGAGGGAGAAAAATAAGGGATGAATATAAAGATTACGAAAGAAATTATTTTTGCTGGTAATCAGAGAACTTTTTTCTCGAAAGAGGAAATGAGAAAAGAGAAGAATAAAGAATGAGTTGCGAAGCGTAATGATGCAGAAATCGAAGAGTGGGGAGGTCACCCGTCTGAGAACTTACAGCCCACGCCATGCATCTTTCCTTATAAAGAGTCTCAGAGAAGACAGAATTCCTTCTTTCTAGTCCAGTTCATTACAAATGAGACATAATAATAAGATTTGAAGTTTAAATGAAATACGTAATTACAAGTTATTTTTCTTTATTAAAGGTGACTTCTGAAATATAAAACTTCACATCAACTTCAAAATTGGTTCACAGTTTGTTTGGAATTAGCGAAATTTTTGTTATCTTCTAAATATTTTCTGCAGTATTGTTATCGTAATTCAGAAAATGCATATTAATTAATATTCAATATAATGTTTAAATTTTGTACCCATTGTGATGGTTGAAGTAAATAGATGATGGTAAATTCATTCTTGATTGAATTTGAACACTTTGTTTTGTAGTGTCTAGAATATGAGAATTTAATAATCTCTTTGGTTCATTTAGAAGTACTAAAATGAGCTATGTACTAAATAAAAATAATTTAAAATGTATTAAACAATGTTTTGTCCAAAGATTGTATTACATACTATGAAACTACTTAAAAAATAATCCATGCATTAAGCGTGTTAAGGGTCTGATCTTGAACAGTGAGTCGGTTCGTGTGACGAACAACTTGGGAGTAAGTGCTTTAGCGAACGTTCATAACCGTCTCGCAAGTCCCCGGGCGAAGTGCCTCGCAAACTCTCCTCTTTCTGGAAACAAGACCCCAGAAATTAGATTTTCATTCGCCGCGTCGCTCGAGTGACCAAGCGAATTAATAAACTCGTGTCTCGGAGCACAATTAACTGCTTAAGCCCCGCCCTATTGTCACCCCGCCCCCTTTCTCTTGTCCCCGTCCCAACCACCCCCTTCCTCACCTCCTCCTCCCACACCCCTCATCCTCCTTGCTCCCCCACTCTCACCCCCTCCCACCCTCTGGAGAGGGCCTCGCGATTTGGAAGCTGTCAGGTCCAGAACCGCGAGATTCTCTTTTTATATTTCTTCCGCGTCCTCTCTTTTCTCTTTCTTTAATTCCATTTTTTATCGCGAGGACGCAGGAGCAGCGGCGGCGGTGGTGGCGGCGGACGGGCAGTGCCATCTTCCTCGCCTCCCTCACGGACTTGTCCCCGCCCTCTCGCCTCCCCGCCCTCCCGCCCCCTAATGCGGGGCGCGTATCGCCGACGTGCCCCGTCGACGGCCGCCCCCTGACTAATACGCTGGAAACCACGATAATGGCAATTTGGGGCTTCGGCGGAAGACGTCGCGAGCCCGGCCGCGTCGCGCCGCGCTGCTCTCGTACGAGGTGGCGGCGGCGGTGGCGGCGGCGGCGGTGACGGCGGCGGTGGCGGCGGCGGCGGTGGCGGCGGCGGTGGCGGCGGCGGCGGTGGCGGCGGCGGTGGGGGCGGCGGGGGCGGCGGCGGCGGCGGCGGTGGCGGCGGCAGTGGCGGTGGCGCTGGCGGTGCCGGGGGCGGCGGCGGGGGCGGTGGCGGCGGTGGCGAGGGCGGCGGCGGCGGCAACGGGGGCGGGGACGGCGGCGGGGGCGGCGGCGGGGGCGGTGGTCAGCAACACTTTGGCGGCCTCTGCGGACGGGATAGGAGCTACAGATGCGATGTCGATCACAAAACATCGATGTTTCGAAATACCGATGTTCAAAGTTTGAAAATCGACTTTCAAATCGCATCGACCCGAAAGTATCGATGTTTTTAAATATCGATGTTTGTTAAACTATTATAGTAATCTCTAATATTAAGATGCACATGCGGAGTGGGAGGTTTTCATATCGCGGTGATCGCTTTTTTTAATTTATAATTGAGATTTAGCTGACAAAACAAATCAGGGCGCGCGTAGGGCGTGGAGCCTCTCCCAGGAAGCGACCAATCTTTCCGGGCGATGGAAGCCCTCGTGCAGAACCTCTCTCCCTTAACTGGTATAAAAAATGTTGATGTTTGGATGGTAATTTTTTTCGTCGAAAGGTTCTCTCATATCCTGAAACTAGAAACTATTTTACACTTCTTGAAATTGCATTCATTACGAATTCCCGCGTTGAGCTGGTAAGCTGCCGTGAGAATAGTCACGAAGACTAGTGGTTTCACTTTCTGATTTACGCTCCTTTAGGCTCACATGTATTAATTTTATGAATGCAATTTACTACATCTTCATTGATCGCGGTATTGAGGAAATTCATCTAGTGTTACTAATAAGCTATTTAAATATTTTGTTTCATAAAGATGTAAGTTACATGTATTATTTTACAATCAAAGAAATAAATTATTATAATTTGTCTTTAACGGATGTTATTAATAGGTAACGTAGTACAAAGACGTTCTCAAATTTACAACGATCCACATGGTTTCTGTGCAGTTTTTCTTATTACCATGATATTTTATATATATGGTCCGCGTTCAACTAACATTTTCGTGTAATCGTAATACATTGTATTATGATATCAAGATGATGATTGACACCTAATAAAGACCCTAGACCTCTGGATTGAAACATAATGACTTAAACTTTGTTAGAAACTCTTATTGATTTATCAAATGGGTTTTTAAATCACTCTTTCCAAGTTTGAAGAACTGGACAAGGACATTTTAATTGAAATCAAGAATCATGAAATATTTCTGTGAAAAAAAGAAAAAAATTAGTACACATAGTAGGTTTATTGATTTGGTAGTTTATTGAAGGGCTCAGTAGAATAAGGGGCTATCCCACATTGACCTAGTTCTGAGATATTGAGGAACCTCGTTACAGAACTTTCATAATATAACTCAGTACACTTTTAAACACAGTGCATTTACATAAATGTCTGTACTGGATTTAGAAACGCATTATACTACAAGAATAATTGATGTTTTGATGCACGTGGGAGCGGGATCGCTGGCCATCGCATCGATGTTACATTAAGTGTTACAATAAAGAACACTCTGAAATCAAGTAGTATGAAATATTTCTGTAGAAAAAAACTGTATACTGAGCTTTGCTGGTATAACGGTTAACCCAATCGATGTGAAAAAAAATCCTTATTATGGTTTCTTTCGGAGGGGAAGTAAAGTCGACTGTCCCATGTTGTAGATTTACTGCAAGTAAAAGTTTCTCAAACCCAAAAGAAGCTTCTATGTTAAATTCAAATTGCTTGTTTCGTCACCCAAGTGATACCTTCTTTCTCCGATAGTTTGCGAAAGGAACGTAGGGAAATTTACATGGTCAGACGAAAGAGAAGGGCTGAAGGCCTGAGTCTCACCACGTAAAACAAGAGGACGTTGAATTGAGTTGAATACATCGTATGTGCGGTGGTTGATTATTCTTTGCGGAGTGTGAAAATCAGGGATCGCCAGCGCTCCTTGGAGCGCGTGGGGGCGTGGCTCACTGGCCATCGTGGCGTCTCCGCGGGGCGTGTATCGATGTTACATTATGGGCGCGGGTTCATTAGCAACGCCTGCGAGGCCTAACGATCCAGGTAATGCGCTGGAACTAATTTTTTTCTCTCGATAGTCTGTTTTTCGTGTCATTATCCTCCCCTCCCCCCTTCGCCCCCTCCGCACCCCACGCCGCTCCTCCTGCACTCCGCCCTCATTTTTGCGCAAGGAGATATTACCAACCCCGAAGTTGAGTAATCTATAATTCGCCTCGTCTCGTCTCCTTTCGTTTACATTAGCGCTCTCGATTCCTTGTTGAAATGTTTCAATTTCCCCTATTCCGCGGCTTCTGTGACGTGCAGGAGCGGTAATTACGAACGGTCCGGAAATTAACAAGCAAAGACTTATCCTCCGCACCCACTTACTATTCTTTATAAACGTGACGCTTTTTCTTCGCTTCCCACTCCCCTATCTTTTAACATTTTTTTATCGTCGTTCCGTTCGCGCTTGATTCAAAACCGGCAAAGCCATTACGAAAAAAATATAAATGACAATAGGTCCCTGTATACTTAGCTTTTCCCTAAGTGGAAAAATGAGGGTTGGGGTGATATGAAGGTTATTATAGCAGTTAATGACTTTATTCAAATCAGCGGGGGTGCGCCCCCAGACCGCGGCGGCGGCGGCATCTTACGGGGAGGCGAGATAACATTGCGGGGGTTGGTAATTGTGGTGCCGTCTTCAGAGGACGCGAGCGGCGGGGAGGGGCTCCGCAGGGGCTCCGTATTTTTCTGTTTTATCGCGGAGAACGCGTTTCGCGCGGCTAATGTCACTTCATTTCCTGTCCAGATCAGAAGATACCGAATGGATTTCTTAAAATCATTTAAGAGCTTTTCTCGTAATTAGGACAACACGTTTTGGGAATTAAATAAGAGCAAAACAAGAGTGGAAGAGTGCTTCTCTTGTTAGATTTTTTTCGAATAAGAAAATCACGAAATAGTTTAAAGTTTTTAATTATTCTGTAAACTTCAAAATGAAGATCTATGTGTGTGGAGTAAGAATATGGGAAGTAAAATATGTTTCGTAGTGTTCTTATTTATCAAGATATTGTAGACATATAAATCTATACTAATATATAAAGACAGAAGTGCGTTGACCTACAGCGCGATAATCTCTGAATCTACTGAACCAATACCCATGAAACGTTTGTGCTAGCTTCCTTTATAGGTCTCGAGTACTATGTATAGGCTATGATTTGTAACCACAAACCTTAATACATGTACAAAATAATTACTTTTATGGACATTTTTCGCCTACTATAAGATAAAATTGTAAAATTTTTATATAATTCACATATTTTCACGACGATAAACGAAAAGAAGAGTAAACTCTCTGACTTACATTTCTACATGATTTCAGATTTTTGGTGTGTATGCTTGATTACCTCTATGAAGACAAAAGAATCCTTTCATTATCAGAAGCTCAGCATCACGGTTTAAAATTCCCACAATAGCCCCGGCCGTCTAACGTAATTCAAGCGCCGAGAATGGCGGGTGGCGCGGCAGGCGAGCTCGCGTGGGCGGGCGGGCGGGCGGGCGGGCCGCTCGCTGCGGCGTCGGCTGCGACAGGCGGCAGTTCCCTCGGGCCATCAACCCGCCTATCTGGCTCCCAGAATCTTCGTAACGACGCGTCCCTCCGCCCCGCCGCGCCCCGCCTCGCTCTCCCCGCCCCGCCCCGCCCCGCCCCGCTCCGCCGGCCGGCGCGGCTCAGCTCGCATCGGGGCGCTCGCCTGGAAAGTTAATTATTGGCTGCGGGGGCAAACAGACTTGATTTCTGAACCAATCCCATCCATCCATCTATCGATTCTTTTAGGTTTTGCACACACACGCAGGCGGGCGGGCAGGCCCGAGCAAGAGAGGAAAGAGATTTAGTGCGGGCTCGGCTATCCATTTACTTCAGGCGCCATCATTCTTTTTAGGCGGCGGCCGCCGCCATGTTCCAAGTCCCCGCCCCGACGCCCCCCCCCCGGCGCGCCGCCGCCGCCGCCCCCGCCCCCCTCACCCGGTCTCGCTCCCCCGCCACCTCGTTCCCACCTCCTCGCCTCACAACAATGACGGCGCCTCCGTATTGTTCAGGGGCGACGGTGGCGCGCGCGGCGGCGGCGGGGGGAAGCGGGGCGGTCATCGCGGCGCTTCTCCGGGTTATCCCTCGCTAATGCCCCGCAAGGGTTGGGGATTACGCGACCAAGTCTATGATGTTTTTAGGTTATAAGCTAGCCCGGCGCGGGCGCGGGGGCGGGCGCGGGGGCGGGCGCGGGCGGGCGGACGCTCTCTAAAGCCCTTAGTCCGCCTGCGCGCTAAGCCCGCCGGGAGGCGAGATAGCGCTGCAGGCGCCGTCGCCGCCGCGGACCCCAGCCACCGCCTCCCGGGCGCGATGATACATCGGCGGGGACCGCCGCGCGGTGAGTGAGGGGCGGATGTGAAGGGGTTGGACGGCGGAGGTGGAGTGCACGGCCACGCTCTGCTGACTGTGGACGTTTGAGCGTAGGGAGCTTAGCTGTCCGCTGAGAACGGGAGCTGGGAAGCAGCGACTACAATAAATTCGGATGGTGCGATGACTAGGGTGCGCTAGTAACACACACGAAAGTCGAGATGATTCTTGATGTAAGTCGACGAGAGCAATGGTAAGTTAAATAAATTTTACTTAAACCGTTAGAAATGTATTTCTAATGCAGGTACTGGGAAAGGTGGCTCAGGGCACCAGCGGATGTCACTGCAGTGCCTCTAATCGGGAGGGCCTAGAGTTCGAGACCCGACGGTGGCAGGATTTTCCATACTAGCTACGTAGCTAGGCCGAATTCAGCCGCTGTCTGGAGGAGAATTCTATCGGCCAGTGCTCTGGTCATCGCAAGGCGAATGCTGGAGCAGTACGCTATCAAACGGACCACATACTGCGCGCGATCTTTCCTTCCTCGTCCTTCACCTATCCTCATCCCTTGCTTACACACCCTTACTCTCACTACCACACTCTCACTCTCTGTACCTTGTCCTACACTACCACACTTGTCGGGAGAACAGTTGGCAGCTTAGCGCTTGTGCCGGCTGTGGCTGTGCCCCGCTGATGGGATACCTGGATGGGGAAAACCCTGCAAACCGACGGGTAGGACGACGCTGGATCTTGTCAGTCAGAGGAGCAAGATCACCGCAACCTCCCGCGATATAAACATACACTACACTTACGGGATGTATGAACTTAGTAGTTGACGCGCCGGGAATCATCAATATATTATTAAATTTAAAGCAGGTTGACATCGAAGATGATCTCGTTCTTGAGGCGCTTTGTGTGTGTGTGTGTGTGTGTGTGTGTGTGTGTGTGTGTGTGTGTGTGTGTGTGTGTATGTGAAGGGAATAGTAAATAAAAGACTCGGAGAGCTACTTCTGGCATGCTTGTAAATTGTATAAAAAATTACGTGAATTAGTTTTGTGTGGAAATACAATGGTTTTTTATTCCTCGCGGTTCTGCATTTATTTGGTCTTACGCTTTATTAAATTCAATAATTTTTGTCATAGGAACATTTAATATAGCGACTAACCTAATGTTAAAAACGATACTTACAAACTGAGCTGTTTGAAACAGAGGAACTTGTCATTGTACAGCTTCTTCAGCAAGAAATCGAATGAACTTTTTTCATATTCATGGACAATTTAGAAGAGATGAACTTGCTTATAGAAACCAAATTCGTTTTCAAGTAAACATTAGTCATGAGATGAATGATAAAAAGATGCAAGAACACTTTATTGACACCGGATTATGGCTCTTAGGTAAAAAAAGTTTAGGTCGTAGTAATAACGAGCAACATTTAAAGATACCTCCTAATAAAAATAGGATGCGACGTAAAAAGAGAATGAGTAGTGAGAGAAAGGGAGATAATTTTATACTTCGCAAATATATTATTATTATTTACCACTAACATAGAAGAATATTCTTGTAGTGCCCCTTACACATTAAATTATATCAACGTTCTTAAAAAACATAAGTAATGGCTCTTCCCCATAATTGTCCGGCTTTGAAAATTTCTTAAGCTTTAGATTTAATTAAAATTAGAGGTTTCTATATTTTTATGAGGTTGTATTATTAAATCAGTAAGAAAATTCAGAGAAACGATAAAATAGTGATTAGCATTACATGGCATTACTCAATGCCATCCACAAGGCAATTCATATCTGAAAATAATGCAATGTGTTTTGCACACCAACATTTCGAGAAGTAGACAAAGGATCACCAGAACCTTCAGAAATGACGTACAGTTCCAATGATCAGCGCTTCACATGAAAGGGTTTTCAGGAATCACTACCACTAGAGGTAAAGAACCTTCGAACATTATTCCATTGCTGCTGACCACCAATTGTTCGATAATTGCTTTGCGCCTTCGAGGCCGGGCTATTAGTTAAATCCCGTGAAGTCATAAAATAACTCACATTCCTTACTTCGAAGGTTTGTAATCACTGCAGGAAATCTTTTCCAGAGCCAATTTTTACTGAATCATTGATATACTTTATTTTGTTTCTAAAGAAATTCTCAGAATGATGGAGGCCGTCGTAATAAAAAAATATATTTGTTGAATGGATAATTCATTATCTATTATAAGGCACGAAAATATAAGATAATGTTTCTCGTTTGTCTGGAAACGATTAAACAAAGTGTAGGATCCAGTCGTTACCAGGAATTTCGTCGCAATACAGGTAATTTTTTTTTCGTTCCTATCGTTACGTCAATGTAGACTTTTCATCCACGTCACCAAGTGTTCGTAATATACTTTTAGCAATTGAAGTTGGATGTATTAATTTATTGCAGTGCAAACGCATTCTTGTTTGAAGTATGCATTAGATTGATCCCGAAAGTGCTGGGACAATCCACCAGATAGAATCGCGTCCGGTCAACGCCACTATTTTTCCTCCCCATTCCCGCCAAATTTCAGGGCATTTCGATTACGGCGTCCTGTTTTTCATCGTTCTATTTAATCCGGACTGGCATTGCTCCGAAGCCTCGGACACTTTTAAAATTACGACTCCGCCCCGTGACAAATGACGTCACATAACTACCTGCTACTCTGTCGTGTCATGTCACGCTGGGAATTGCGCGGAGCGCCGACAATCTGAAAACAGCCTATAAACAAGAACAGGTGTTAATATACGCTATAAACAGATATGGAGGATCGTAAATTACACGCGTAAATTACGAATGCCAAATATTACTCGTTTGACTTCTCGGCGAGTCGTCAAGCGTTTTTAACGCCCCTACAAAAGTTTCTATAAATCGCCGCCAGGGGTGCATGCAGACGGTCATGGCAGATGATGATTTTGATGGGCTGGCAACATCACGTGCTGGCTGCGAAATCGGGCCTGGGGCCAATTACCAAATTGAAGCCTCTTTTTGTGATTGTGCGAGAGTGAAATCATGATTTGGATGAGGCGAATATTTCCATAATGCTCATGTCACCATTCTGCGTTGAAATATTGGCTCATTCGTTTTCTATCGTTCTCGTTGAAGTGGGAAAGGTGCGTAATCATTGAAAAGTCAAGCTGTTCCTTTTGTTGTAAAACGGTAATTAGAGTGATTTTGTCATTATGAATGATGTGATTTTTTTTCTTACTTGCAATATTAGTTTTTATACCATGTGAACAGAGAAGGAGATCATTTTATTCCGACGACAATGCACCGTATATTTCAAAACAACTTTTGCTCTTCTAAATAATAAAGTGTAGTATCTTTTAAATTATTCAGAGTCGCAAAAGAAAATAAAGAAAATATTTGCCGTTACTTCGTTGTTTCCTGACTTATGTTGATCCTTGACTTATGTTAAGTTTAGTGATTAGTCATAAGCGTAACTGATGGTGTTCAGATATTAATCGAAACACTTAAATTTTGTCGACTTTTTTTGAACGTAACGAAACTAATTCATAATTTTATGTCATTCAGAAATAATAATTATTAAACGTATGCTTTAATAGCAATATTTTATTTTATTTAGCTTTCGTAACTTATTTACTTTATTATTATTATTATTATTATTATTATTATTATTCCCAACTTGTTTTACAGAGATAATATACATTGTTCTGTCTTAGATTTACTAAACATCGATAACCAGTTGTAATGTTTAGCAATACGGAGTTTATAATTTATTATCTGTCAACAAAGTATTTTTTGTGTGTGGCGTGTTTTTTAACAATTTTTTAAAATTTACAATCTAAATTTTTGTGAACATACAAAATAAAAAACCTCGGCATAAATCATAAAATAGGTGAAAATTTACAGAGATGTAATAGATATATTTCCATAGACAAAATATATAATCCCATAAATAAATTTATTTTTAATTTACACAGCAAACAGGTTTAATGCACTATTTTAGTTAACTTGTTTATATCATTATCATCATATTTTAAAATCCAAATCTTATTCTTGTGTTTGAAAATATTCAAGGACTTATTATTTTTCAGAGTTAATAATAATTGATTACATATTTGAACGATTATTGCAATTATCTCAATTTTTGCCATCAAATTAATTAATCGCCAAACAATGAACAGACAATAGTTTTGTAATTCTTTTCTCTTTCGCTCTTCAGATTATTCCTTGCCTCGGGCACAAGTCGAAAGACAATCATAGGCAATTTCCTTACGTATTCTTAACGTTGAATATTTACTTGTCATGAAGGCCGAAGTCCCAAGTAAAGGGAGCTAAACGAAGTGCAGTAACAATTTCAGTCATATCTCAGCATCCGTCTTCCTCCTCCTACGCAACAAACGCAGAACGGGCCACGTGCCGGGGAGTAGAGCGTGGTGACGAGGGGTGCAAGGTTAGGGGGCGTGGGGCGTGGGGCGTGGGGCGTGGGGAGTGGGGCGTGAAGCGTGGGGCGTGGAGCGTGAAGCGTGGGAAGTGGGGAGTGAGGCGTGGGGCGTGGGGCGTGAGGAGTGGGGCGTGGGGCGCGTGGCGGGGAGCAGGGCGTGGGGTGGAGCGTGGGCTGTGGGGCGTGAGGAGTGGCGCGTGGCGGGGAACAGGGCGTGGGGCGTGAAGCGTGTGCGTGTGGCGTGTGGCGTGTGGCGTGTGGCGTGTGGCGTGTGGCGTGTGGCGTGTGGCGTGTGGCGTGGGCGTGGGCGTGGAGCGTGGAAGGCGTGGGGTGTGGGGCGTGAGGCGTGGGGCGAAGAGGAGGTGGTGCGCGGGGCGTGCGCTGGGGCGCGGGCGCGGAGCGTGGGGCGGGGCCACGGGGTGAGGGGCACGGAGTGAGAAAAGCGCGTCGGAGTGGCGGGCGGCGGGCGACGCGCGCGCTCCCCAAAATTGCAACGGGCGACACGCACAGCATGGCATTTTCATGGCGCGCGGCGCGGCGCCGTGTCCCCGTCACCGCCCCCCGTGACGCGCCCCCGCGCGCACGCACTCTTCCACCGGGCCCCGCCGCGCCGCGCCGCCACAGGGCACGGCGCCCCCTTGGGCACACGAGCGGGAAGCGAATTGTTTTCAGCGCTCAGGCATGGAAACTACAACTTGCCTTCACTGTTTGTCGATTGGAAAGTGTTGCTTAGCGACGTCCGCGGAGCAAAGAAGCGTGGAGGAAATCGTGGTCAAATAAAACAACCGAGAAGCGAAAAGGTTCTGAAAAATAAACAAAGCACTTAAACGGTATTTATAAACATGGCTGCCACCTCACCTACTGAAAATCATCCCAAGAGTACATAGGCCTACTTGTACGTTTCCACGAATTCATCCCAAAAGTATTGGATCATGTAACTCGTACGAAAGTAGCTTTGCCGTACTCGGCTCCTATCGTTGCCTCGTCTGTGTGTCAAAGACTTCGTTCGCCTTCCTTAGAAAGGGAAGTAAAGCCGGATGTTCCATGTTGTAGATTTACAGCATCTAAAATATCCTCAAGCCCGAAAGAAGCCTCTGAGCTAAATTCAAATCGCCTGTCACCCGAGTAATACCTTCTTTCTTCACTAGATGGTGAAAAGTGTGTAGCAAAATTTGCATGGTAAGACAGAACAGCAGGTCTCATGGCCTGAATCTCGCTACGTACAATAAGGTATTATTGAATTGAATTGAAAAAACTTCCTGTACTAGTTACGTTAATAACTATTTGTGCTCTCCTCTTTTCTTGGTGGAGTTTATAGATAGAGATGAATAGAGCTCCTAGATAGAAAAGTCCCGACATCTAGCTCATTTATAGTGTTAACAAATTTTCGCCATAAACACCTCCTGTTACCTTTATTCATAATTGAAAATAATGTAGTAAAATAGCGGAAGTATTTTTCCGAAACTCTAGAAAATGTGTACATATTGTTCTTCTCCCCAAATGTTACTTGTCTGTAGCGGTTTATAA
The DNA here is from genome assembly GCA_011170035.1 of Teleogryllus occipitalis. NCBI lineage: Eukaryota > Metazoa > Arthropoda > Insecta > Orthoptera > Gryllidae > Teleogryllus > Teleogryllus occipitalis. The sequence goes on from BLKR01003350.1 coordinate 46,277, forward strand.
ATAAATAAATAAATAAATAAATAAATAACGGGACAATCGCCACTGATGGAAAACTGCAAATTTCAATTGAACTCCTATAGTTAGGACCTCTCTCTGACTGTTTCATAAAAAGGAGGTTAGAAGCCGCAGGTTTCTCGTTTCAGTTGAACGATCCGTGATTGATTTCTAATGGTACATTAGAACGTGATAAAATATTAGGTTTTCAGTGTCACTTTTCCTCTTCTGACATGTTTGCCCCTTTCAGAAAACTTATAATTTTTATAATGAAATAATAGGTTTTTAAAACAACGAATCCGATGATTCTATACTTGTTATATTCATGAAAAAAGACATTCTAAATTATTCATGGAATATTTATGATTGTTGGAATGTTGGGTGGAACCATGACACACGCGGGCAATTCGTCCTAGTTCGTTAAATAGATGCAGTATATTACGAAGGATTTTCATTACTTTTCCCGCGCAAATTGGTAGGTGTATGTGCCGATGTGCTGCTGCAAATTTCCAATTCTCTTAAGAATAACGAACTTATCAATAAAATTGCTAGTCCTGCACGCAACATATTATCTTTTTAAATTGTGTACGTATAATAACCCATGCAATAATAAGTTTTACATTTTATGAATTTTTAATAAATATTTTTTATTTATTAATAAAATTTAATTGTCCAGTTGCAGCCAACATGTTAAGTAATCAGTCGAGGAAATATATTATTTTAGAGATAATACAATTTAAAATCTAGATGAAAATGCGTTGTTGGGTGCTTTTGACGTCACAAATTCCACATGCTATTAATGTCTACATAAATATATTTTCATTAAATTCAAATTTTTCTTCTTATTTTCACTATATTCTAAACGTAATATACTTCAGAATATTATTTAAAAAGGAGTGCTACAGAGTGGCACAGACTTTCTCGTAGCAAAGTTTTCTAATTTCTTAGTGTGGCCTTGGTGTGGAGAAAATGTCAAAAAAATAAACCTTGGGCACCGATAGATGGCAGGGGAAAGAGGATGGTGCAAGATTGTAATGGCAGTCGAGACTAACGAAATAAGAAATTTTTCCTACGAGATGGTCTGTGCCATTCTTTAGTACCAGAAGTTCTTTTTTGTCGAGATGCTTGTGGCAATCGCTCGTCACCAATGTCTTGTTTCAATTTTTGGTATTAGTTTCCCTACCGCTCCTTGAAAACTTTCTATCTTACTTTTTACTTCAAGAACATTGTCATTGCAAATGACGACCGTACAACTGATTATGTCCAACATTTGTCAGCAAGTATCGTAACTAGTATTTCCTACCTACGGACTAAAACGCTGCTTACATGTACTAAGAATTTATTTTAAATATTTTTAAGTCTTTGTAATGAAAATAACTTGTGCGAGAGCGTGGCTATGACCTCTAATTATGTGTATAGCCCCCGCCCCTGCTACCCGCTCCCACTGCCCGCCTCCGCCGCCCGCTGCCCTCCCCCGGCGCCCACCCCCGCGCCCACCGCAAGCCCCCCGCCCCCGCGCCCGCCACCGCCGCCGCGCCCGCCCCCACGCCCGCCACCGCGCCCGCGCCAGCCACAGCTCCCACCCCCGCCGCCCGCCCCCGCGCCCGTCCCCGCGCCCGCCCCCGCTCCCACACCCGCGCCCGCCCCGCGCCCGCCCCCGCGCAAGCCCCCGCGCTGGCCCCCGCGTCCGCCCTCCGCGTCCGCCCCCGCTCCCACCCCCGCCGCCCGCCCCCGGCCCCGCGCCCGCCCCAGCGCCCGCGGCGCGTCCCCTGCTGCTAAAACTTTTAAAACTGTTGTTTAGCCGCTGTTGTGGAAACGCCCTGAATGGGTTTTGTCCCGACTTTCAACCTTGGAGCGGCGGGGAACACGCGGGGGCCGTCAATTCGCAAGAGGCCGCCTCGAATGTTCCATGAGACAAGGTAGTCAGCCGTGTCGCCCAGGGAGCGAGCAGGTGATCTGGGCGGTGTCCACTTCAATGTTTTGTGCTCGCTCGTGCACGCGCCTCGGCGCTCTCAATGATGCAGCGCCGGCGCGTGGCGCACACGCGCGTTCTTCGCCCGCGTGCACGCGCTGCCAACTCTTCCGGTTTTGTCGCGATGTACACGCGACACGCGTCGGAGCTCCTCGCAGGTGTACCATTCGAATATTCATGGGAACGCGCTTGTTTAAGCTTGTCTCCTGGATCAATGATCTGTCATTGTTGTACTTTATTTAATTTACTTTTGGAATGGGAGAACATTAATTTTCTAACATAGTGCTTTATTTTCGGTTTATTTTAGAAATGAATTATTTCAGACGGTTCTTGCGTTTTCACAATATTCAAATTACAATGGTTTCCCTAGTAAATATTATTGTTGCGTGATTATCACACAATTCTTTTTCAGAAAGTGATTGAGTCTGCTATACAACAAATTATAAAAGAATAATTACACGCAAAACAACTGAATGGAAAGCAAATACGAAAGCATCATAGGATCAATAAACGTGACAGAAGCGACAAAGTAAAACAAACGTCTCAAGGGAAAGTAATTGTAGTTCTGAAATGCCAAATGATTAAATTATTTGCTTCGAAAATAATTGAGAAAATCATGAACCATGACAACGGATTAACCAATACAATCCTTTAGTTAAAGATGCTTTTCCCACTACTAGCTGATTAAATTTTGCTTTGGAAATGTTGAATTTGTCCCTTTCAAAACTTCACCTCCTTTAACGACAGGAGACCATTTACTTCGACAACATGACAAGAAATATGTACGTATTATTCTCTCAGATCGTTTCAACGACGGGCGTGAAATACCCCACAACTCAGACATCTCCATGATGCGAACCTCCCCCCGCACAAAACATGAACTTCTTTTCCTCGCCCTTCGCATGCGCACTTTTATCTTGAGCCAATTAAGTATTCCACGCCCACCGCCGCACGGCAGCCACCGCCTGTACGGATGCATCATAATTACGTTGAAAGTTGAAGCGATGTGAAGTTCGTTCCCGTGACGTGCATCTCTCAAGTTTGTTGTGAGAAATTAGCAGACAACTACTAACTACGAGGGCATTAGAACGCCTCCTCGGGCCGTCCCTGTCGCCCCAACCGCCCCTGCCGTCCCTGCCGCGCTTGCCTGCCGTCCCGGCGTCTCCGTGCCGCCGCCGCCGCCGCCGCCGCAGCCGTCGGCGAGGTAAGAGTGCGCGCGTAATTACGAATTTATAAATTACTTTTCGCCAGCGCGCCGGCGATAAGGCCCCGCCGCTCACGGGCAGCAACCCGAGCCCCAAGCAGCGGTACGAAGTAATTACAGAAGGCCTCGGGCGCCCCGCAACTTGGCGGCGGCGGCGTAGCTCGTCAGGCGTCCGACTTGCGCTGATAACACGGACGCGCCCGTAGCAATGGCGCTGGCACAGAAGATGGACGCCGGATGTAGAGGAAGATGGAAACAGTCAAGAACATGGGGGTTGAGTTCGCTGCGGATATGTGGAAACTAAGGAATTGTGGTGGAGACAATGAAGTGACTGCTTGGTAAACGGTGAATGGTTGGAGAGGTGAATAAAAATAATAAACAATAATGCACAAACAACAAGCGCTATGTTGAAGGACGGATATGATAACTTATGATAAACGTAACGTTTCAGTTGACAAAGTCACAGGTACATGTCAGCGACGTCCAGTCTTTCTCAACAAGAATAATAAGGAATGAAAAGACGTCCTTCTTACGATTTCACAACTTACATCCACTTCTTTAAACACAGAAGTTATCACTGCTAATGTCCTTAGGAATTCACGCATACATTTGCATAAAACTCACAAATTATGAAATCGAGGGTCTTCTAAATGATATCTTGTTTGCTAGATGGAGTCAACTGATAATAACAACATGCTACGTTACACAAAGAATGATATTCCGATTGGAAGTTAAGAAATTGTGCCAAAATATAGATGAGGCGAAGAAATACGGATATGCAACCTCCTAGCAAGGTATATAAATCTGTTTTCATAAATCACCCAAGGGAAGATGAAAGGCTATGAAAGACAACAAAACTGGCAACAGTGTTCCTGCGACATATGCAGGGATGCAAACAACATTGTGCGCAGAATTATCTCAATTTTTACTTACGCCACTCCTTGTTGTGGGGGAAGTTGTGGAGGAAGTAGTTCTTAGTGCCCATCGATTGACTGATTGATTGATGATTACGGACGTGTCAACTAGTATGATCATTAGTAATCCCAGTGTAGTGCATGTTATTTTTTCTCGGGAGCTCGCGATGCTTGATGGCGAGATCCTACACCGACCTACCGATCAGCTGAGATTTTCCCCAAGTACCTCTCACCAGCGTGGCACCGCCCCATCCAAGACAAGCTCTAAGATTCCGAGTGTCGCTCGACTTGTGTAGTAGTATAACGCATACAGGTTTAAATCTAAGTGTGTCTGAGTATGGAGTGAGTACATGTCAAGGAAGAGGAAAGAAATATCGATCGCGAACCTTGGTCTGTTTGTTAGGGTAGTGTCCTGGCATTCGCCTGATGTTGATCAGAGAAACCATGGAAATCGACCGATCAAAGCTGCCAGCCAGTAGAATGCCCCCAGATAGCGCCTGAATTCGACCTAGCTGTGTCGAAAATCCTGCCACTGTCGGGAGTGGAACCGTAGGATCATAGGCACTGCAGTGACATTGGTTGACGCCCTGAGCCACGTACGCGGGCGTGTGCCCTCGGAATGCAAGTGGTGTTTGTGTGGTGGGCGAGCGAGGAGGGGGCGGGGGAGGTTGCCTTTTTCTTGCGCGCTGTTGCGCCGCGCCGCGGAGGGCGACTGGTCCATTAGGATGTAATGGGCTCGGGCCCCCGGGCGCGCTTGTTTCCACGGACGCCCGCCCCTCTCTCAGCGGCCGCCCCTCCTCGCCCCTCCCCGCCCGGCCCCGCCTCGCCCTCCCCGCCCCGCTGACGAATGGCGGGCGAGCGCCTCTCGTTCTCCGGGCGTTCTTGCGCACGCCGACGCTCCCCGCGCCTGACGCCTTTCTCAGGAACTTCCCCGCCCCTCCCCCGCCCCTCCCCCGCCCCTCCTTCGCCCCTCCCCCCTCGCCGTCCCACGCCCGCTCCCTCGCTCTTGCCGCCCATGGGCGAGAAACCCACGCTGCAGGCGCCGCTGCCATCGGACACGCGAGTATTCTCTGGTCAGTCATGTGGCTGGTTTTTCACACTCGTGGATGCCCACCCAAATTGGAGTCACGATCGGTGATTAGCAGTTTCAGTAAATGACATCAAAAATATTTCTATGTGGAAACTTCAAGTCAGTACATACAGACTTTGCACATTTTCAGAATGCTAGTACGGCCAATAGCCTTTTAAGGCCTATAGTTAAGGCCAATAGTCTGTTTTTTGACAGATTCTAATACAGTTGAGCATCTCCGAAGGCCACATCGTTCTGATCTGGGCTGGAGCACCAGCGGTTAATGCCTCAGTGTCAGTTCAGTGGGTGCAATTGGAGGTTATAGAGAGTTTCCATGATTTACATTGCTTCAATATCGTCTCTAAAATGAACGTGTACGTGTGTATCAAGTCATCAAACGGATGTAAAAGGAGGAGCCACAAAAAACGCATTTCAAAGAAGAACGTGGTGCTACACACTGTGCACCGCGGCGTCATCGAAGCCGCAGGTAGAGCTAGTATTGCCTGCTCAGCAGTGCCGGAGCAACACTGAACAATTTTGAGCCCTGGGTAATGCTGAAACGTAGATCCCTACCCGAAATAAATTAAAAATGTGAAAGATGTAAAGTATCAGGAATTTATGAGTTAGTTTATTTCAACAAATAACAAAAATGATATCGTTCAACCTAGAAAAAGTTTTTGGAAATATATTTTAAATAATAGTTTTAATTAAAAGTATTTAATGATCAAATAATTCAACTTCCACGGTGAACGTTAAACGAAGAAAAAATGTTATGTTTAGTTAGTGTTTAATAAAATCACTTGTTAAACACATAAAATAATTATGTTAATTTCAGTGGAACCTTTTTTTATATATTACCATCATTTGTTTCATTTCATAGAGTTACACCTAAGTAATGACTACTTAACTATTTATGGTAAAAATTAATTGAAAGTTTTTGAAATATATGATTACTGTGCCGAGACTTTTAAAATTACGTTAATGATTTTCTCGAATTCTAATTTCTTTTCCAAATTTTTACTATTATTTCCCCGTTCGTCCCGTCATAGAACCCCTAGACTTGCCCGGTTTCCCCATGTCTAGCTGCTGCTCGGTCATATGGCCGGTTTTTAACGTATATGTATGTATGCATGAATGTACTTTGGCGCAATAGCCTCCGACGAAGCCTGAGCCTGCCAACGGCGTCCAGGCCTTGTGGTCACGGGTTATGGGGTATTTGTGGTTAGCACGGAGGTATCCCTACGCCGTTTTCTGGTTTTCTCTTCCTGAGAAGTGGGTTTTCACACTGTCACGCAGCAACATATTCTGGGATATTGCAAGGTCGCGTCATGGAAAGCGACAACGCTGACCAATGAGCTATTCTAGAGGGCTTGGCATACTACATTGATGCCCACCCAAGTTGAGGCCACGATCGGTGATGAACATAAAGTGATTCACATTTATTTCACAAACGTCGGCTAACGTGTGCCTGAGTCGTTTCATTTTCAAGTGTTTTTATCATTCCTCCAGCTGGGTAATGTTCCCATGAAATCAATGTCTTCATGTAACTAAAATGGAAGAAAATATTTTAATTTCTTTTAGAAATATTAATTACGTGCATATTTTGTGATTTAATATTCTTAATTTTTTATTGAGAGATTAATTAAAAGTCTGATGAAAATAAACAAGATATCTTTGAAATCCGTTATTTGTAGTCTCTCCTTTTACATCCATTTGATGATTAATACACACGCTCACTTATATTCTTTCTGGAAAAGATATTGGTTCTATGTAAATCGTGAAAACTATCTCTAACATTCAGCTGCACTCACTGAGCTGACACTAACTGGTGGTGCTCCAGCCCAGATCACCGCAGGACGATACGGTCTTCGGCCGCACTCAACTGTTTTAGAACAAGTCAAAAAGTAATCTACTGGCCAGAACGGACCATAACATTGAAAGGCCACCAGTTAATTTTTGTATTTAGCTCTTATTCCTATAATGAAATATGTGGGTTAAAACAGTACATATACAGTTTTTTAATTTTGTTTTTCGCAATAGAAACAGCTTCTCACATTTCCATTGACAAATTTGATTGCAGTAAAAAATAACACTTGTTTAGAGGCATGTTCGAGTAATTTTAAAATGTGAACAAATGACAAATAAAGTTTACAACTTGACTTTTAAAGTTCGAGAGAATTCAATGATTACAATTACAGGAGTATATGTATATACACACTTCTGCTGTATTATCAGAAAATAATACACCGAAATGTATTACGGGTAGGTGTAAATTGTCACTTAACAGCTTTTGTCATTAAACAAAGCTGTATCTCTAATATATATGTTACAAAAGTCTTCATTTACATCAAACATAAATCACCTCCTTGTGTTTTCTAAATTATCATTAAAATGATGTTTTAATATCACTGTCGATGTTGTTAGTCCGAATGTTAGTATTCAGATGTCATTCCTAAACCCGTAAATGTCGGTAATTGGGAGTTTATAATTGTCGATGTTGTAATGCGCTTTCTACCTTCAACGTGGTTGTTTTTATACTGTCATCGTTATGTCGTTTACCCAAGTTGATGTACAGCTCGTTATTATCTTCATAATAATTCCAGAGCATGGATTATGAGCATTACGGCACACTTACGAAATCTTTCCAACAACGTAAACGAAAGTGAAGGATGGGCCTTTTTGCTGGGGCGTTCCCCCCAAAAAGCATCCGCGGCGCCGGGAGTCGGTCGGTGGCGCGCGCCGGAATCAGCGCCCGCGCGTTGAAACCGCTCGCACCAGGCGCAGCGCCTTTTTGCTCCGCGCCCCGCCCCCGCCCCCGCCAGCCCTCCGCCCCCACCCCCGCGCCCCGCCCCCGCCCCCCGCCCCCCCGCGCCCCGCCCCGCCCCCGCGCCCCGCCCCGCCCCCCGCCCCCGCGCCCCGCCCCCTGCGCCCCGCCCCCGCCCCCCGCGCCCCGCCTCCCGCGCCCCGCCCCCCTGCGCCCCGCCCCCGCCCCAATTTGGAACGGATTTGCGCGCGATCCGGGTGCCCGGGCGCATGTTTCATAATCCGAGCAGCCCGAGTGTTTTTCCCGAACGGGCGCCCCGCCCCGTCCCTCCTCGCTCCGCCCCTCTCCGCCCCGCTTCGCCCCTCGCCCGGCCCGCCCTGGCGCCGCCGCCCCTCCCCCCCGCTTTCCTGGTAACATTACCGGGGAATCGATCGTGTGCAATGAATAAACTCTAAACATCTGGTCGTGATTCATGGGATGGTCGTATTTCAAGGTTGGCTGCACTGGGAGGGCTAAACCGGAGGGAAATATAGGTGGGATCTAATGGCGGGAAAAATAGACGGTAGCGGTGAAACCGCGTGGTTCGGCGACCAGAGTTTTAGGACCGGAACGATGCGCCGAGTGCGGGGCGACGTGCGGGGCGGGGCGGGGCGGGGCACGGCGTGGGCGGTTGGCTGGCAGGACGCAATAACTCGTGCAGAGCATTCGCCATCGCCGGTCGGGGCGCAACACCCCCAAAAACCCACCGACCGGACGCAGACCGCGACGCCACCTCTTATGTATTTATTATTCGCGTGAAATTGCTGGGAAATAATGATCAGGTTTTCAGTTTTGTATTGTCGCAGGTAAAAACGCGGGCCTGGCGTCGCCGCACGCGCCCGCCAACGCCGGACGACAGCTGAACGCTGCGCGGCGCTGCGCGGTGCCCCGCGGTCCACCGCTGCGTTGTTTCATATCTCGCGCCGCGTGAAATACGAGGGGAAAAGTAAACTCGTATATCGCTACGGCACGGTTGTTTAATGGTTAAGAAACAATGACTCGTGTGTGAAGAGTAAAATATTGTTGCGGATTAGTTATTAACGGGCATTAATATGATGTACATCGCGCGGCGGAATTTCGGACCAGTGTTCTTTCCGAACCGCTGGATCGGCGTGAATGCGACCCACTTAAATGGAGCCATCCGCGGGTGGGCGGGGTGGGGTGGGGCGGGGGGACGCGAGGTTTGTTTTTTTTGCGTCGCCTCTGAATGATGTCGCGCGTGGCGCTGCCGGACTCGTGCACTGGCCCAACGCGCGCTCTCGCTGTCGCACCGCTAGCGCCTTTCCACGCACGGAAAACCTCACGCACCACACCGTCCCAAATATCTAAGAACTTGTAAAGAACTTATTGTTTTGCGGCTTCGGTGGTATAACAGATACCGTATGTGACTGCTACATCCCAGTTGTCTGGTTCAAACTCAATCAAAGCCGTTGATTTTAAAGGGCGAATAAAATCCTGGGTACGCCTTCTTTCGAAAGCGAATGGCGAAGGCGAAGGCAACAATTGGTAATAGGTAATAAAAACTAGGGGTTCACGTTAGTTTATTCAAAAATATGTTATTTTTAGTATTTGGCATTTTGTAATGTGTCTGACGGACTCGTAAATTCATTACCAAATGAGAAACTTCATGTTTCCATCATCGGGCTTCCAGGAGGGGAAGTAAAACCCACTGTCCCATGTTGTAGATTTGCTGCATGTAAAAGGCCAAGCTTAAAAGAAGCCTTTCAGCTACATTCAAGTCGCCCGTTTCGTCATCCAAGTGACACCTTCTTTCTCCAATAGATGATGAAAGGAATGTAGTGAAAGTTTCTTGAGCAGACGGAGGAGCAAACCTGATGGCCTAAGACTCGCCTCGTAAAATACGGCGTTATTGATTTTGAAATTGAATGAAAGAGTGACTGAATATTTCATGATTCCCTATACAATCGCGATTGTCATTAGTCCCGTGGGTGTGGTGCATGTCATAGGAGGAAGGTGGTGGAGTTCCTCTCCCACTGAATGGTGAGAAACAGCTCCGATCTTCACGTCGGCTTAGGGATTTTCCTCTCCAAGTATCTCTCGACAGTTATTGATTAATTGATTGAGTTTTGATTGATTGATTAATTTTTTCGTGTTTCCGGGCGCGTCAACTGCTTTGGTCATTAGTCCTGATAGTGTAGTGCATGTTTTTCTAGGGAGATGGCGGTGATCTTACCCCGCTGGATGGCGAGATCCGGCGCCGACCTACCGTCGGCTAGTGGGGTTTTCCCCTAACCAGGACTCTCCCACAAGCGGGGCACCAGCCCAGTCGGGACAAGCTCTAAACTCCCGACCGGTCTCCCAGAATATGTGGTAGTGTAGTGCATGTTAGTGTAAGTGTGTGTGTGTAAGGGGAGAGGATAGGTCAAGGAAGAGAAAGGACAGATCGCGCGCGGTCCGTGGCCCGTTTGGTAGGGTATTGCTCCGGCATTCGCCTGGTTTTGATCGGAGAAACCATGGAAAACTACCGATCAGAGCAGCCGGCCTCTAGAATTCTCCTCTAGACAGCGACTGAACTCGATATAGCTGGAAAGGTAGTGTCAAAAATCCTGCCGCCGTCAGGACTCCAACCTAGAACCTAGGACCCGGTCAGAGGCGCTGCAGGGACATGAGTTGATGCACTGAGCGACCACTCCCGGTCGCGACAGTTAGGTACCCTCCTCCTCCACTGGGGAATGGTCTGTCCCCGACGTGTATGGTAGTGCAGTGCATGCACATTCGGGTGTGTGAATGTGTGTGTAAGAGGAGAGGAGGAGACAAGGTTGATGTAGGAGAGTTCGCGCGCGATCCGTGGTCCAACTGAAAAAGTAGTGCTCCGGCATTCACCTCAAAGACTTTGGAATATAGTACTAGGCCTACTCTCCTGCCCTTCGGAGCGCTGCAAATTGAACACTGCGCGATCCGCCATGTTGATGGCAACTGCAATGTGAATAGCGGAAGCCCGTGAGTGTTTACGTGCGTTTACTTTATGTTATAAAGTTTTCAGTGAATCCTTATGATCAGTTCGTGTGCAGCATTCAGTTGTACGAATCGAAATACGAAGAATTGTAAAAAATCTTTTCATAAGTAAGTGTAAAGTATGTGTAAGTGTATGAGAAGAAAACTGTAAGTTTGTATGTTAAAATCAAGCTTTACCACTTAGCAGAATGTCATAATAGTGTATTACATAAAAAATTAATAAGGCAGCATTGCACAAAGTCAATCACTTTCATGATACAATAAATAATATTCATATCTTTCAAGGAAGTTTGGTTTTATTATAATCCTGTCAAATTTCCCTAAATCCTTTCCAAAAGAAAGTTCATTATAATTATTATTTATTATTGGTAATCATATTTGTAATAATAATTTATTTTCCATTCTCACGACGTTTTCGTTTATTTCAACTTTGTCCTGAACAGTTATAATGAGAGGTAAATTGAAACTACTTACTAGTATCCAATTTTCTTTAACATTATGTATAATCAAGTTGATGTGCTTGTAAAAAAATTTGTAAAGGCTGAAAGATTACCAGTCACTTCATTATGAAATGTATACCAATGTGCCAATAAACGTTTATATAAACAAAAACCAAAAGAATTTAACTTTCTAACAAGCAGTTTTGCGGGTGAAATTACTGATAAAATGCTGTATAAGACAAGAAACGCGGACTCGCGGTATAAGACAGGAAAATGTGTTCTCTGAACTTTGTGGAGGAATCTCATTGTTCTAACGAAAACAATGATACTTTCTATTACAGATTTTTTTCTTATTGATACATCTAACTTATGTGTATTCTAGATTTTATTTCCGAAAAATCCCCGTGCTCGTATGCTGACAGTAAGCTCAGCTCCCGTGCTTTTGCCATCATCATGGCGAACGGCGCAACGTTCAATTATGTTGCGCGTTGGGCTTCCTTAACATTGGTGTATGGGGGTTTTCGAACGAGGCATCTGAGGGTAGTGTCTCCAAGATGGAATATGGCACAGCTTTTCGCGTCTTTCTCGATCGTGTCGCTAAAGTGCTTGATATGGTTGCGATCATGCGAACATTTGGCTACATGATCGAGAAAGACGCAAAGAGCCGTGCTATATTTCATCTTGGAGATAATACCCTCAGATGCCACGTTACAAAAACCCAAGTATTCTGTTGTGTTGGAGAAACCGTGAAACACCACCGATCAGAGCAGCCGGCCGCTCAATTTCTCCTCCAGACAGTGAGAGTGAATCCGACCCAGCTAGTGTTGAATTCGAATAGTTGGTGTTGAAAAGCCGTGCTATATTTCATCTTGGAGATAATACCCTCAGATGCCACGTTACAAAAACCCAAGTATTCTGTTGTGTTGGAGAAACCGTGAAACACCACCGATCAGAGCAGCCGGCCGCTCAATTTCTCCTCCAGACAGTGAGAGTGAATCCGACCCAGCTAGTGTTGAATTCGAATAGTTGGTGTTGAAAATCCGTCGCCGCCGGTAATCGAATCCTAGGAGGTCCCCCCCCCCCGATTACAAAACGCTGCAACGACAACTATTATAGTCACCGAGCCTACGCTGCCGGGCCGAAAGCTTTAAAAGTGTGTTTCAGATTCGGATAAGAAAGTTTCACGACGCAGATTTTCAATGTAAATAGATATTTTCTGTCAGAAGAACATCATAAAATTAGTATAAATATTCACATTTCTTCTTGTGGTCTAAGCTTACCCAAAGGAATTTGTAGTTATGTTCACAAAAACTTCAACCATTTACTTAATATTTGTGTCAAAAATATCTTCGGAATTTCGGATGCGTTGAATCTCTTCTCTTTTTAAAGATGTCGGCATATTTTAAACATCTAATGTTTCAATTCCTGTAGGTTGTATTTGGATACTTCGATTTTATTTGCTGTGTTACACACTCTCTTCTGTAAAACGCTTAAAATGTTAATTCAAATTCATTTCTAAACCTGACAGTTATTTTCCCTCAATAATAAATTAACTAAATAATAAAAAATAAATAAAAAAATAACTTCCCTAATAATAACTTATAAATTAACAATTCTTCTTGCGTATTACATTGTAAAAAAATATCGTTGCTTTCTTTTCGTGAAAATTTATTGTCTTGTAAAAATGTTATAATAGAGTGTTTAGTTATGAAAAAGTAAGACACATTGCATTGACGTATTTCTCAAATCAATTTATTGATTATCCCCTTCACACCGATCTGAAATTATCTAGAAACAAAGTACGCATAAAAAATATTATTTTTAAGTTTCTACAGCGAAATATGTTAGAAGAATATGATTTTTCATGTTTTAAGTTTTTTAAATCATTCTATATTAGGTGTTTATAACATTTAGAAACTTTCAGGGCTTTTAAAATTTCTTAATTACATTTCAAATATTTCATTTTGCATCTTTGTCAATTCCACTTCATAACCGACGCTAATTCAGATTTTTGTCTCGTTCTAGATGCATCCAACAGAAGGCTGAGTTGTGATCCGAAATTCAATCTTCAGAGGATATATTAAATAAGCAAATGGGTATGTAGAAAAAAACAAGATCTTATATAATTTAATATTACAAATAGCTTATAATTTAATCCATAAAAATTGAATGAAGTTTAAGGAATAAAAAACATAATCCATAAAATGCGCAATTATTTTACTAATCCAGAAAATGAGCATTTAATTGATTGAAACTTCATTGATTCAGAAGATTTTGGGCGAAAGGCACTCAAAATGAATTATTGATAAATATTTAGCAGAACATGAGGGTCCTCTTCTAGATATGCGTACGAGTCTTCATATTCAATGTAGGAATGGAAGACAACTCAAAAGGAATTTTTATTATTACCATTTTACCTTAATAATCATGAACAAAACTTTCAAGTTTTTGAACAGAAATTTCACGGTGTAGAATCTACATCAGTTGCCAATCGTATTTTCTGGTACTGTGTGCCTCTATTGCAGCCGATATCGCTTTATGCAGTCCACGTATTTTAACGGCCGGTGAAAATCTTTTTACAGAGGTAATACAAACGCTGTAAGCGGGAGGGTTCTGCGGCCCCACAACGTTATTCTCCCCGACGATATGTCTTTCCTCCAGTGTTTTTGCGACGCGCTCAGCGTTTACTCGCTGTAAACTGTGTTTCGTTTCTTCGTAATTGTAGTGCGGTATTACTATTTTAGCGGACGAGGACAGCTGAATCGCTTTTGGAGTGCATGAAACTGCGAGTGATAGCTGTTTTACTTGAAATTCATAGGTCGGGGCCGAATGGTTTAGTGGAGCGTGCGACGCTTGTTTAGGAGTAGTTTGCGATGTATTGTTGCCCGGGCAACAATGGGAGCTGGAATGTGGCTGCGCGTAGAACTGCCGCATTCGTTGGTTGAATGCGCGATTATAAAGTAGTCTATTGCCCCCCGATGTAAAGTCTTATTATAATAGATGTTTTGTGCTGTTCAGCAGATGCTCCGCGGAATAATATCCTCCGTCGTTGTTTACTACCACTACATTCCCATTAAAATTTGTATTTGTTCGTTTGATGGAATTTCAATTATTTGTAAGTTTGGGAAGTGGGAATGTTTAGAAAATATTTATTGACCCTGCGTGTATATGAAAACCAACAAGAGTTTCCCTGGAGGGCCGAGCTTTGTGTGGCTGACGCTGGGGTTCCGTGGACGTTTCAAGAAACGTTTTTGCCGTCGTAATGAACAGAGCTGCCAAAGCTCTGGGGCAGGGTGTACGCCGCAATAAGTTTCACCACCCTTCCAGTTAGAAATTCCCAGCGGGGGCGAGGGGGCGGGGCGGGGCGCTCCCAGGCCAGCCGGCCCCTGCGGGCGGCGCGGCCGCAGCCCGCGGTGACGAAGTGCCCGGCGGGCCAGCCGCCGCAGCCGCACCCGCAGCCCACCGCCCCGCCCCCTCCCCCCGGGACACGCCCCTGCTGCCTGCATCTGCCGCTGGCCGCGGGCCCCACCGCTCCCAGTCCCACTGTTACTCTCCCAACGACCGCCCACTGCACATCGCCAACCGCCGACTGCGAACTCCCAACCAGCAACCGCTCACCGCCAACCAGCAGCCTCCGTCCACCAACGCCAACCACCGACCGCAATCTGCCACCCGTTGCCACTCAGCAATCACCGCCCCAATTATGTCAATCAACAGTTGACCATCAATCATTCAGTAGCCGCTAACCGGCCAGTCTACCTCCAAAAAACGATTTACACTACCTGATTACCGGCCATCATTCATCAACGGCAGCAGGACCTTACATGTACTGTCACATAACTTTCGTTTTCTATATTTTTTCCATAAATAGGTTACGCTGCTAAATGTCAATAAAATGCATTTCATTTTCAATAATGGACAGGATGAACCACAAGTCCACTTTGTCGATGATACTGGGGATTTGATATAGTTGGTGATATGTTGATATTCAGGACCATCATCCGTTTAGCAAGAGAGCTTAATTTTTGTAATGAGAAACAGGAAATAGAAACTAGTTCAAGTTAGTTATTCATAATTATGTTATTTTTAGTAGTTGGCATTTTGTAATGTGTCTGACGTGCTCGTAAATTCATTGCCGAAGTGAGAATCTTCACATTTCAAGCATAGCAGAAATAAAAAAAAAAAAAAAAAAAATACCGCTGTTGAGTCTAGAGGATTCTGCTCCTACATGATAACGGTATTACGGAAGTTCAGTACACTATGGTTAATATAGTTGAAAATAATTCGTTTTTCACATTAGAATTAGTGTTATATTTTTATTACTCTATTATAATAATGTATAATATAGTTGTAACATTTAAAAACAACACCTTTATGCCTACTATACTGTCTGAAAGGTGACGTCGTTAACTAACAAAATGCATTATTGACGTAATACAAAAGGTAGCGTTAAAGTTGTTTAAGATACTTCGGTAAAGATTTCAAGGAAATCAACGGAACAAATCTGCAAAATGCAATTGAGAAGGTTAAAGGTGCAACGCATTCCGCGAACTTACTCAAATTGTGCCATCTACAAATACGTCATACCTAGGAAGACAAATAGATTTGAATTAAGGTGCAAAACAATTTAAAATGTAAGAGCGAGCTGTGAAGCAAGCAAATAATTTTGATATTGAAGATTTGTAAATCTGTGAATGCTCGTTGTTTGAAAGTGAATGGATACGGAGTGATTTTTAGACCCCTCGAATATTCAATGTGCATTGCGCTACTCAAAAGTAGTCTTTTAGTTCATATTCTTTGATTCATTTTACACTAAAATGTAAGATGGGCGAAGGGGGATGGGCGAAGGGGGATGGGCGAAGGGGGATGGGCGAAGGGGGATGGGCGAAGGGGGATGGGCGAAGGGGGATGGGCGAAGGGGGATGGGCGAAGGGGGATGGGCGAAGGGGGATGGGCGAAGGGGGATGGGCGAAGGGGGATGGGCGAAGGGGAATGGGCGAAGGGGGATGGGCGAAGGGGGATGGGCGAAGGGGGATGGGCGAAGGGGGATGGGCGAAGGGGGATGGGCGAAGGGGGATGGGCGAAGGGGGGATGGGCGAAGGGGGATGGGCGAAGTGGGGATGGGCGAAGGGGGATGGGCGAAGGGGGATGGGCGTGAAGGGCGGGCGAAGGGATGGGCGAAGGGGGATGGGCGAAGGGGGATGGGGCGAAGGGGATGGCGAAGGGGGATGGCGAAGGGGATGCTTGAAGGATGGGCGAAGGGGATGGGCGAAGGGGGATGGGCGGGCGAAGGGGGATGGGCGAAGGGGGATGGGCGAAGGGGGATGGGCGAAGGGGGATGGGCGAAGGGGGATGGGCGAAGGGGGATGGGCGAAGGGGGATGGGCGAAGGGGGATGGGCGAAGGGGGATGGGCGAAGGGGAATGGGCGAAGGGGGATGGGCGAAGGGGGATGGGCGAAGGGGGATGGGCGAAGGGGGATGGGCGAAGGGGGATGGGCGAAGGGGGATGGGCGAAGGGGGATGGGCGATGGGCGATGGACGATGGGCGATGGACGATGGGCGATGGGCGAAGGGCGAAGGGCGAAGGGCGATGGGCGAAGGGCGATGGGCGATGGAAGAAGGGCGAAGGGCGGAGCGAGCGCCTGCGTGGGCGCGCAGCGGCCGAGTTGTGCGCTGCGCCCAGGGGGCGTGGCAGGGGAGAGGCCGCCCTCGCCGGAGGGGAATTTCGAATGACCAGGGGCCGCAGAAGTTGGAGCCGCTTGTTCGGCCGCCTGTTAATACAAAGCCACGGCGACGGACTGTTGTGTTCGGGTTTCCAGTTGTAGGAAATGTGGTGTTATACGGCTTCGCTCTCTCGCTGCCAGATGTGAAAACTAAAGCCTGATGTTGACGACGCCTTGCCTAATATCGTGACATTTAGTGAAAAAATCAGCCAAGTTGTGGATTTTTAAACTTTTATGCAGATTAACTAGTCACATCTACATTTCTACCTCACCAGGTAGGTCCGTATTAAAAGAGCCGACCGAAAGCTGGAGGGTAGAAGTGAATCCAAAGACATCGCAATCTATATTTTACGACGCCATGTGAATCCCCGGTCTTAAAAATTATTAATATCGATGTTCCTTGGGTGCCAAACAAACCCGTTACATAATTAGAAGTGTTCTTGACAAAAAATGAACATTGAAATCTCATATTAAAGCAACAGACAACGAAGATATATACAAAAAGTCATAATTACAGTCAATACTTTACTTCCCAAACAAAAGTAATTCATTTTCTAGTTTTCAGACAGCCGATCTGATAATCATAATCATGATGATAAAGTCGACGAAAGCTGTTCATACAGTAAGTACAAATGTTGGTAATGGCACCACCTTTTATACGAATATTCCGAACATCATTAAAAACAGAATGTGGATTACTGATGTACAGGTGGATCATTTAAGAGAGAGAAAAAATATCAACGTGGTTCTCTTAATTTTAGGAATAACTATTGCCTTGACCGTTTTCGTCTCAGAAATATTTATTCCCGTAGAAAGTGCGTATTGTAATTTTTCGATTTCCTAGCTTCATGTGTATCGCCGCTACTGTTCATTTCCAAGACTCGACGAGCTGTTGTAGACTCGAACTGGATATTAACGTTATTTGTGAACAGCGAGTGCTCTGCAGTTCTGACACCAGTCTGGCGAATCAGGTACTGACAGCCTAAAATCGGGGGCAATCTCAGAACCGTGCGCGATTCACATCATGTAATTTGGGGAGATTTTTTTGTCGGCAATACATAGAATGTTCTACCCTTCTGAATGTTATAGAAGATGAGATATCGACAAGAAAATGATGTGCTAAAACGCTGATTTTCTCAATAAAGTGATATAGTTTAGAAGCATCTGTTCTTATAATTGAGGAAAAGACGGTGGTGTTCTTTTCTATTTGAAATGACTCATCCAGAAGAAATATATCATAAGATCAACATTAACATGGTGTGTATGAAATGTACCTAATTCATTGCCATAACTGACGTTATCTACACAAGAGAAATCAAAAGATATAAATACGAAATATTCGTATCTACAGTCATTTTAGTTGGGAGGAAACACCTCGCAACCCATTTTGTCGATGGTTTCGCAGCTTTGTTGAGCAGTGTGAAAACGTGCGTTGTCTTGATGGAGAATCACACGTTCTGGAGTCTTGATGGAGAATCTGGAGAATCACACACAGAATGCACGACGTTTTTCTCTTATGGTTGGCTTCACCTTGTTCAAAAGCATATCTGTATTGTATTGCTGCTTATTGTACGCTGTTTATCGAGATAATCAGAAAAAACGCACCTACAGCGTCCCCAAACACTGTCGACATGACTTTTTCTGCTGATGCGGCCAGAATGGTGTTTGTCTGACACAAAGTGTCGATCACTTTTGAACTGTTCAACTCACTTGTAAAAGTTCATACAACTTTCACCATGAACGTAAGTCGTTCTAGAGAATATATTGGCTGTTTTTTTCACTTTGAGCAAGTAAAAAACTAATCACAGAACGTAGTTCAACCAATGTGAAATTTTCAGGTCAATTCGCCATCGTTCAACTTAATTTGGAGGTTATGAACACAATAATGCTGATCACCCAGATGGTCAGGGCTCATCCCAGTGATGCCAACTTAAAATCCTAAAATTACCAAACTTGTCCTACCAACTGTTTTTTCTCCATATCAATTTATCTCTTTAATTATTGAATGACCTACGTATAATTTAGGCACCGATAGGTAGCAACTGGGAAGAGTTTGGGACAATACCGAAAGGTTCCGTAAACTAAAGATATTAGAAAATTAACTAGTACGAAAAAGTCAGTGTCATTCTTTAGCATAACTAGTTCAGTATATTTTGTATTATGTCGAGAAGGTCATTTGAGTACTCGTACACACATTTTTTACTATGTTGAAATATTATGTCCAAGTACAATACTTGGGTTTTTCTAACGAGGCTTCTGAGGGTAGTATCTCCAAGATGGAATATGGCACAGTTCTCCGCGTCTTTCTCGGTTGTGCTGCTGGAGTCGCTTGATCTGCAGCTCTGTTTGATATGGCCGCGATCATGCGACATCTTGCGGCAGGGCCGAGAAAGACGCAAAAAGTCGTGCCATATTTCACCTTGGAGATACGACCCTCAGATGCCACGTTAGAAAAACTCAAGTATAGCTGCGAACATTCCGCTTTATGTAAATTATTGTTTGAAAAGGGGAAATATTTGCACGTGGAACCACACTTTAATTGCCTCTAGATTAAGCGTAGTCTGGTTATAGGGGAACATTCTAATATTACTTAACAGTGAAATTAAATTGCACAGAAAGTCAAAGAGGCTTCATTTTTTGTAGAAGATTATTTTTGTATTTTTTATATTTAATCTTATATATATATATATATATATATATATATATATATATATATATATATATATATTTCTAGTTTCTGCTCTGTTTAAAGCTTCTGACTACCCATGCAGAGGATACTCAGAAGAGCTAATATTCAAAAACGTATGAGAAGTTTCACAATGATATGAATTTAGGAATATGACATCTCGGGACCCACTTCTCCTGCCACATGTTTCCTGTATATCTTCCGCGTATTATACCACATGTTTCTCACACGTTCTCCTCATATTGTTCCGCATGTTTCTCGCAGTTTCTTTGAATGTTGCTCAGCATGTTACCTGCAAGTTCCTCAAATGATACTCGCAGGTTTCCAGAATGTCCCACACTTTTCCCCGTATGTTCACCACATACTATTTCCCTAGCATTTCTCGCAAGTTTCCCGGCATGATTGTGGTACTCATTGTATCATAATTATATAAGTTAGTACCCTTATGTAGCTTATTAGATCGTATTTTACGTAAACTAATTTGAATATAGATATTGAAAGATGTATGAAATGTAATTACTATACATGGTTTTGTCTTATCTGTTTTTAATATAAATATTTACAATAATGATATCTCTTACATTGTTGTCGCGGCATTGTCAAAAGAACACTGTAACGAGGAACAACATTCTGATGTTGGAAACCATAACTTTTTGGTATGTATATACTCTCCTTTGAGTACTCGATTCAAGTTTAATGTGAATAGATTGATGTAACTACTATTTAATTATACATTTCCCCCGTTTTAACATTGTTTTCAGGATTACCAAGGACGTTTTATTGAAGCAAGTTTCTTTACATTTTTGTAAAATTTTTAGTATGTATTTGTATATACAGTCTTGTAAAAGTGTTTATTATGTATAAAATAAGTGTATTAATTGTTCATACATCATCAACTTTGATTAATCTCTAAACTCGTGTCATACCAGGTTTTAAAAGCCTTATGAATACTCGTACGTATATTATGGAAGTTTCGACTGCCTGAAGGTTTTTTTGCTTGGCAAGTTTACTTCACTTAAAAAGTTGAAACGAAGTGCATTATTTTCCTATAGCTACCACAGAGAATATTCACGAACTTTTAGGGTAAATCTTGGCCCGATCACACTCGATACATGGAAGTGCTGTTTCATCTTGGAAAAGAAAATTAATCTTCTGATATAGAGGAAAACTTCATAAGAATTCGAAAATGAGTCATCTTTTGAATGTAAATCTTTCTTTTCTGGAAAATACGATGCAACTTCCTCAGTCATTTTTTTTGTTTCAGACGATTTGTTTGTTTAGTGGAATGTCATAACAAGCGGTGAGTACTTCACTGCAAATAGCAAAAATAGACCTGATATCTACTGAACAAATTCTCATTACCTGCTTAAGCAACTACTCGTATTGACGGTTAATTTTCGCCGAGACCATTAGACTTTAAGGCAGACACTCTTGTACTTGAAGGTGATTTTAAATTTCAAATAGTAGCCGGATTAAAATGTAAAACGTTCATAGTAGTCTAGAGTACTTTCAGACCAAATATGGTATTTAATTGGAGGAATACATTAAATTTATATATTATTTATATATTTTTTCGTGTTATTAAAGGAAGGATTATAAGAAGTAACATTATTCTTATTTACACTAGTTTTGAAACATTGCTGACTTAAATTCATTAATTCTCTTTGATGATACAACCTGAAACGCATCATACATGTACATTTCAAAAGACATGCTAATTTCACATAATAACTGAAATAAATATTTAATTGTATTTCTGTCCCATGCATAACCTTTTCACCTCCACATGACCATAAGCTCAAAAAGGCTGCAATGTCATTGACGAATATAAAGCATTGTAAGTTTCCCTGTGTGCAGTGAGTGCTACATCGATAAACTGTCCAATGACCTGAACATTAATAATTCAAATGTTCGTGTACACAGATGGGAAAAGAGTTCGGATGTCAAACAAATTTTGTTTCTGTATGTGAAGTACAACATGGTACAACATTTCTCATCTACTTTGCTGTTTCCATCCCATGACTCTTGCCTACAGAAAGAACGCACGAAAGCCCCCCCCCCAAAAAAAAAGAACAATTGAATGGGTGTCTAGACGAAGGGCGTATGTTACAAATTAAAAATTCCACCGACAGTAAAAAGAAAAGGTAACATTTGAAAGAAGATGCAATGCAACATCTGCCCTTTTTCTAGAGACCGATCAGAAGAAGGGCAGTGTGTTACAAATTAAACATCTATAGGCAGGACAAAGAAAAGAAAGCGAGATTTGGACGAATGATGATGGAGATGCAATATGACATGTGCCCTTATTCTAGACACCCATTCAATTATTTAAAATCTGTATTAATATTACTGTAATAATTTATAAATCCACAATAACTGGAGATGGGATTAATATAAGATGTATATAAAACGCAGAGTTGAATTAATATGCAAATAATTGCCTTTAAAAACTACAAATGCCTGCGAAGAAAACCTTGCTTCATCTCGCGATGTATTTCTTAAAACATGTATTCTTAGTCAGAGATTCCATGCGTTGCCAACCAGCGACGGCGAGTTGTCTCGTACTTCACTCGTTCGCGCGCAGTGGTAGGAAATTCGGGAGCGGGTCCGAGCCGACTTGGCGGTCAGGTCCAGGCGGCGGAGTCTAGCGACGACGTCGGGCGCGGCGGCGACGGCGCCGCTCCGAGATACGATCTCCGGCCATCCGGCTGCGCGTCCCGTCGCTCGCTTGTTCGCCGCCACCGCCGCCGCCGGCGCCGTCGTCCTCAGCGTCGCGATTTATAGTTAAGCACGACGCGGCGGGCATGTACCGCTTAAGGATATACACACGTTGGCCTCCAGCCAAAAGACTCGGGTTCAAGTCTAGTAACCGCCCGACGTACCCTTTCCCTACCTTTTTTGTCCGTCTCCTCCGCCGGACTTTACATGCATAATCACCCGGCCTAAGTTATAGCGCCATCTCCGATGTTGTTGCTTTTACCTTCTTACGTCCGCGCTTCGTGTTTCCCGGAGGCCTTTTAATTAATCGGATATTTACTCGGGGAGCGGTTTATAAAAGTTCTGTGCTGCGGGCGGCGGCGGGGGCGCCAACGCCACGGAAGAGCAGGTGATAACGACGTCATCCCGCGTCACGGCATGGCGCGGCGCGATTGGCAGTGGCCTTTAGGTCCCTTCCCTCCACGGTCACTCGTGCAGCTCACTCCACGCCGCGCGGTGTAAATAGTGTAAATGGTGTAAATAGTGAAGTGAAGTGTGGTATGAATGTGTGAATGAATTTGTTTGTAAATATAGATTAAGAATGAATGAGAGTGTGAATGAAAGAAACGAGGTAAAGAAGACAAAAGAACATTCATAAGAACTTTTTCAAATTACATTCAAAATCTTTATATTAAAACCACACCAGTAGCCTATTGTACTAGTTTTAAATTAGTTATAAGTTAGTCTTTTTAAATTAACAGCCCTCCCCAAGCTCCATAAGCGTAGCTGCTGAAGCATTACATATGTAACCCGAATAGTTGAATAAATTCCGGACTCGACAGGGTAACTGTTGAGGGGAAAATGAAGATATCCACACCACGCTGCATTGTTTGAGGCCAGGGGTTTTCACACATTTTTCGTCCATATTCCCTTGACCTAAGCGAAACTTCTCCGGCTCCCCTGGTAACAATCAGTCTCAAATATACTGTAAGAATTAACACAGGCCTACACAAACGAGTAAGAGATCTAAAAGGCTATTAGTGAAGGACTTGCCAGGTTCAATTCATCCACAAATAATTAGTAAAACAAATCATGTTAATTACAAATATCATATAGTATTACATACGAAGACACAAGAATTAAAGTAAATCAAATCTAAAGGATATTTTTAATAAATCGCGGCGACACCCCTATCGTATGGCCGCGACGCCACTGAAGCTGTTTGAAAACCCCTGCTTCAGGCAATTTATAGCGCATGTCGCCGAGTTTCGGGTGTAATAGCAGTGCGAAGAAGGACAGAAATTTAGCTTCCTAATGAATCTCTTTTTTCTTGTACCTAGCAAGGGAATGGGTAAATCTAGAATAATGAGAATTTGATGCTTTCCGTTAGTTTACTTGTAATGTTTACTTGTGTCGAAAGAATGTAATAAAGTGCAAATTCCCTTGGTTTTATAACAGTTTCTTCGAATATTTTCTCTACAGACATTAACGATATAATTTTATAAACGTATTAATTTTAATAAACTCGTAATTGACCGATGTGTTCAAAAATTGACAAAACAACTCATTCTGTCACATTTACGAAAATGTGTTGCTTTTACTTGAGAAAAGGGGGAGATGTGACTTCTCATTAGGCGCGCTTAAGAGATGATTTTACGTTTTTAGTTTAAGGTACAATAATAGCAGTATACTCATTTCTCATCAGTGAGAGATAACCAACTTTTTCCCATTATACCTTCTGTTTTATGATACATTCTAGAGATTTAAAATCTTACCAATCTTATCCACTTATCTTTTAATTCACCAGCAATTAATGTGTGAATTGCGCGAACGTCAGTATACATAAACACAGTGATGAAAGTCAGCATTTGTTTCCCATTCTTTTCGCAGGTTCATGCATTCTCCATTTACTTTTCTGCGTTGCTTTGTTCTCCTGCTTCTCCTCCTTTCTCATCATCCATCATCCCTTCTCCTGCTCTTATCATCCAATATTTGGATTCTCATCCTTCCTCTTCTTTTCTTCTCGAAATTTACCATTTCACAAAATAACAAGGATAATCTTATATAAGCTGTTACTTAATAGCACTAACTTAATTAACATAAACTCTTAATTGACGAGCATCTTCCCTCTTCAACTTCCTCTTTTCACCTTTACTTCACTCACAGTACTACATAAGCCGAGATGCTTTCGTCTTTTTCTTCACGTTTTTAATCCATGATTCTTGAGTAAATACCTAATTTCAATATATATCAAGTATTTACATTCATTATTTAAATGTTATAATTTTGTGGATTAACGATCTATAATAATTGTATATTATTTTTCTTCTTCTTTGTAGTGCAATTGATTATGGATGAAATTTTCTCGAAAAATGTCTGGCTAATTTTTAAAATTAAATTATACTAACACTTATTGTGGTCGATATAGTTTTTATATTTTTTAATTATGAATTTTCACAAAATCTCTGCTGCCACCGTGGAATTTTCCTATTACAAATCAATTCCTTTAGAATCTGACAATTTCCTCTCAAAATATGTTCTATCCAGTTTACTTACCTCTTTTCCATTACTGTCCATTACACACATATTTATTTTCTCATTATATTTAATTTTATTCAATTGCAATTCTCATCTTTCTGTCCCATTAAATCCAATTACCTTGCTGGTAGGATCTATTTCATATTGTTTTCTCTTTTTCTGTGGGAGGTTCCAAGCAAAACTTCCGCCGCATGTAAGATACGGCTTATTCTTTATTCACTGCATTTCTTGGATCCTTGCTTCTTTGGAAAGTGAAAAGGGGAAGTTAACAATGCATTTTCCAGAACGATGATGAAGAATAAAGGGAACCCAGTAAAGAAAAAAATAGAGGAAAATGAAGAAAGACTGTAGTGGCTCATGTCCCATGTTGACGGGACTGCAATTATAAGTAATGTCTTCTACTTAATGACTCAATGTCCACGTTCAGGGATATGGGTGATTTCGCAAACATTTCACAACACATGAAGAAAAAACCAATAGACAAGTTATGTCATCATACGGCTGACGGAAAAGTATCCCGTTGCCGAGCATATTGTTTCATCGCTACAATGAGATGACGGCGTTTCTCATGAATTCATAAACAAAATACGCCGAGAATTATGCTGAATACTGACTCCGGAATGATAGAACAACAATTTGTATAGCTTCTGTCATAAGTCCATTTACTAGAAATCGCGGATGAATGAAGTCAAACCCTAATACTTTGTGTTCCAAGTTCAACTACAGATTTTTGGACCTCCTTCCTAATATATCGCCAGAATTAGAAGGGAATGTTAAAATAGAATTTTAGATGGAGAATTTACTCATGAAACATTCTTCCTCGCCTTTTATTTAAAGTTAAGCTGGTGGTTGTTAATGACTACGTTACAAATTTACATTAGTTTTACTTACCACTACAAATATAGTAAGGGCCGGGACCCGGGCCCGGCTCCTAATGTGAGCCCTCTGATTTGCTGCTCTGTAGAGTGCTGTTGCCGATTGGAAACGTACTAAAATTATAGTTCTTTGCAAGTCTGTAGCCCAGTCAAGCGGTAGAGCCTTAATCTTCTCTTGTTGATGAAGAGCAGGCCATTAATGCGAACAGTGAAAAGCAAAGTTGTTTCAAGTGTTTATTTTCAATTCCCTGATTTCGATACTTCATTGGTGTCTTCAAACCATTACACTATTTTTAACGGGACATTACAAGCTATTGATGTAGAGTAATATAATTTATTTTACTTGCCTTGTACAAATGCTATTGGCGTTTTGAAATATGCACACGTTGGTACCTAACCCGATCCCCCCCAAAGGTTCTTAAGGCGGACCTCCAATTTTCGTCTTGTAACACAAAAACATTCTAGAATTCACGACCATTGATGAAATAAGTGATATACTTAACGGAATTGATCAATTGGATAATTGTTTTAGATGGATAATCGATTTATTGTTCATAATTGACCAATAACGTTAACTACATCCCTTAAAAAACATTGTTTTGGCAGTCCTTATACCTTGGGAAGCTAATAAAAAGCGAGAGCCTACTTTGAAGCTAATCAGTTCGTGAAGGCAGAAAGAAGGAAGAGAACAAGAAACATTTTCAGAATTTAAACTAAGGGAAGTCGAAAAGAGAGAGAATTAAGAAATTTCTGACGTTAAATAAAAAACAAAAAGAAGATTCCACCTCGGGTTCTGAATCGTACGACATGTCCTCTTGCTCTTCCGAATTGGAAATTCTACCACAGATGTCTTCCCCTGACAGGTTAAGAAGAGGCAGCGAGCATGTTTTGCAGTGTAAAATTATCAGAGGGCTGTAGAAAAACTAAGTGTGATGTGCCAAATTTGATCACTCTGCGCTGAAGTAGAATGTACGGGGGCGGAAAAAGATGATTTTACGTAGATTCTTGTCGCTCTGTAATATTGCCTTTGTGCAAGACATATAAGGCAAGTTCTTTTCTGTATGATATTAAACTAGTATTTTTCTAAAATTATACTTAGATCAAACTATCTGCAGTAATTTCATTCATTTTTACACAATTCTTAAAACGTTTGCGGGGGGCTCACATTAGGAAAAGGTTCTTTTAAATCCACAAAATGTAATGTTTACAAAAAAATATTTTATTCTTAAACTACTTGGCTAATAATTTTAAGTATAATATAACATTTATATAAATAAGTAAGGCATGAATTGAATATATTTTGATTTAATTGTAAAGAAAATTGGATTTAACAGTATTCGAAAACAAAATACAGGCCCAGGTTTGAGTACTTTCCTGTGATAAAAAATCTTGTAAATGTAGGATTATTTTAGAATACTATAATATTTTCAAGAATTTTGGGTGAATTAAGGTTCCTTTGTGAATATTTAGTTATTTTTAATTCATTTCCTCTCTTTTGGGTATTTGTATTTGTACAGTATTATATGTCGAATGCTGTATGTATAGGAGGTATAATAATTATGATTTGATTTGCTAAGTATATGTTCACGAATTACGCTACAGTGTCAATTTCTCAATCGAATGACGTACAGATTCAGAACTACTAGTCCTACAAGGTGGTTGTATTTCAAAATTATTATTTCTAATTTGATAAAGTTTAAATTCTTTTATACTCTAACTATTTGTGCCAATTGTCTTTTATTTTACGTTTAAAAATGTTGATTATACATTTATGGAAAGATTACTTAGATGTTTTGATTCATTTCGAAGATGATGCTATTCTTGCTGCTCTGTCTGCTGTTTCATTACCTGCAATTTTTACATGGAGAGTGATCCACACATTAACTATGATTTTTTTCTCAGATGAAATAATTTCTGAGTTCATTGAAATAATGTCTAGGCAGGTTGGTCCCTTATTACATTTATTTTCTAAAGATTAAATGGTGCTTCGGAGTATTTTCTAATTTCATTGCACTTATTTTGCTTCTATTCATTATTTTACTATATTTATAGAATTTCGCATATTTAGTAAGAGGGCATTGAAAGGGCATTGCAAAATAAATTATAAATAAAACCGCTTTTATTCATCTTGAAACTTGATATAATAGTCACCTATTAATGGGGTTACCTTATGAATTACCATTTGTTTCTCAAACTTTAGTTTACCCGAATTGGTATTTTTCACTAGACATTACACTGTGCTTGACCTTGGGAGACGAACTTCTCTTTCAAGTCAAGAGTGTTTAAACATGTAATGAAAATAATGCTCAAGCGAATTTCTCTACCTCCGGCTTTGTGTTGAATCAACATGGTTATTAGCTACATTGATCCTACGTGTTTGGCCATATTTTCAATTTTCCTAGTGATTTCTCTGTAGGCTCCCTTTGTACGTGATTTACACGAACGTTATTCATATATAAATTTTAATATGAAAGGTATATTTACGCGTTAATAACTAAACAAATTTGTCACCGCTTAATCAAATACGTAATTAGTAATTTGTTTTCATTAGCTGGTTCATTAGATTTGCACTTTTTAATTTATTAATTAAAATCCATTTTCAACAAAGGATCAGCGCACAGTACCACGTTTTAATTAATGCTAAACGAGGGGTTGGGATTAGTGTTTTAAATCGCTCGATAATTTTTCCGACACTACAATAGTGGAATGAACCCTTCAAACGACTGTGAGCAAAACGTTTTCATGATTCCAACAAAATTGTTGTTATAAATTTAGTATGTTTCCCTTTTAAAGCACTGCCTATTCGTATACATATGAAGCAATATACGTTTACAGGTAATACTTAAATGCGTAATAGCACTATATATTTTTTATATATGATTTAATAATCTGAAAGCATAAAGAACTAAAATAAAAAAATGATAAATTTAAAGGCTTCCACGAAAGTTGACCACGTATTATTTAAAGATACAATATTTTTTAATATAAGGAAATAATTGAATTAGTCGTGAAGGCAGAATTCAGTTGCGTTAGAAGTGATAAAAATGTCTCCGGCAGGTGCCTTCTCGACGGACACCTCTCGCACTCGCCACCACCCTGAAACAATAACGCATCGGAACCTCCGTGGGCCGTATCGAAAGCCATCCTTGCTGAACGGCGGAGGTATTCAATCAATCTTTATAAAAACCTGAGGTCCACTTCCCGTTTTTCAGCATTAGGAATTTATGGAATGGAAGTCTTCACAACATTTTTCATCTTTTTTTTATTCCGCCTGGAAAAGCCGAGGGTCCTGTCCGTCAATCAGACTTGACCACAAAGCGGGCGGGGAGATTCATTTAAACCCTAGCAACTTGTCCTCTTAACAATGCTTCTACTTCGCGGACGCGCGAGGCGAGTGGCGAGAGGCGGTGGCGGTGGCTGCGACGTCGGGGGCGAGGCGGAGAGCGGGCGGACGCGCCGCATGAAATCGCCACGAGATTTTTTCCGCGTGATAGACGCGTCCGCCGACGCCCCATCCCAAGAACGCACCGAGTGACGCGAGGCGGCGGCGGCGGCGGCGGCGGCCGGCCCCTCCGGCGCGTCAGCTCCGCCCCCTCCTGCGATACGCGCGGCTGACGTGTACAGATGTACAGGCTGCTTCAGAAATGTGAGTTC
This sequence comes from Teleogryllus occipitalis, assembly GCA_011170035.1. Lineage (NCBI taxonomy): Eukaryota > Metazoa > Arthropoda > Insecta > Orthoptera > Gryllidae > Teleogryllus > Teleogryllus occipitalis. The sequence goes on from BLKR01003350.1 coordinate 75,822, forward strand.
CGTGTATACGCTCCAGCAGGTGACCGAGGCGAGAGCGTGAAGGACGACGGCCTGAAAAGTGCATGGTCCGGTCGCCCCCGACTGACAGCGGGCGAAGAGTGCTGGCTCCACGTCGCCGTCGGCGTTGCCCTCTTCCCCAGGCGCCGATCGACGCTTCGCCCCGCCCCGCCCCTCCCCGCCCCGCCCCGCCCCGCCCCGCCCCGCAGCGCGGCGCGGGGGCGGAGAAGGGCCAGCGCCGTGCGCCGGAGTCCATTCCCTCACTGCGGCTCCGATACCGCCTCGAATTTGTTGATTGATTGGTTGATTGATAGACTGGTGTTTCCGGGCACGTCAACTGCTAAGGTCATTGGTCCCGTAAGTGTAGCGCCTGATTTTAACGCGGGAAATGGTGTTGATCTTTCCCCGATAGATGGCGAAATCCGGCGCCGACCTACACGCCGACTTAACGGGGTTTTCGCCGAACAGGTATCTCCCACCATCAGGACACTTCCTCAACGGAGACAAGCTCCGAAATCCCAACTGCTCTCTCGGCATATATGATAGTGTAGTGTAAGTGTGTATACATGAGGGAAGAAGGAAAGATCGCGCGCGTTGCGTGTCCCGTTTTTTGGGGTACTGCACCACCATTCGCCTGGTGTGGGTCTGAGAAACCACGGAAAATGACCGATCTCAGCAGTCGACCGTTAGAATATTCCTCCAGAAAGTGGCTGAACTCGACCTAGCTGAAAAGCTAGTGTCGAAAATCCTACTACCGTCGGGACTCCTAAGGCATCCCGGTCAGAAGCAGTGCAGTAACGTCAGGTGATGCCCTGAGCCACCTCAGCCTGTGACCCGCGCTTCGCGAGAACCATATCCTTCCTAATGTTATTCCGGCAGAGGCTCCAGGCATAATGAACTTACCACACTCTGAACAACTCACGAAATTAATTATTTTATTTACTGTACCTATTATTTCATAGAATCATCTTTCACTCTCAACCTGTACAGCGGTTTATGACTTTTTTTGGTGTTTCTTGCGTCTTGTTTTTTTGTAATTCTCATTATACACTTATATAAACACTTACTGTTCTTCTGGAAAGACAAAATATCTTCGTTTCTTATCAAGAAGTTTGAAAACGAAATAATTTCTTTGCTGACAGTTCTTAAACAGTTTGGTCGCAAAAAAGCACGTTATATATTCAGCACATATATATTCATCTCAAGGCAATCGATGCAATTTCTATAAAAATTCATGAATGCGGATTATTTTTTGACAATTTATAGAACAGCCCAACAAACTTCTACTTCGTTACCTCTAGAAAATAAATTGAAAAATTATCACGAGATTAAAAATATTGAAATGATTAAGACATTGAAATTAAAATATTTCACATTTTCTGAGAATAACTGCCATTCATTCTTTCCTGTTCATCGTCATACCGGACGAAGATAATATTAGTGTCTCATAAATCCATCATACGTTCGATTTCTGACAAACTACGAATTCTCATACGGATTGTAAGTGTGGTATAGACTCTCATGATTTAAAAACACTTGCAATGACAGAAAATCGTTTGATAGCCGCAGCGGGAAACCAAAACGCAAAAGAGGGGACGCAAGTTTCTCTCCCCCCACAAAAAAAAAAGAAAAAGTCGCAGGCAGGGCTACCACATCATTTAGGCCTCTCCCTCCCTCCCCGAAAGTGCTGTATCTCGCATTCCGGAAGGGGTGGACGCGGAGGCGAGCGCGTGGGTCCACTGGCTCTTTCGCGCGCCGAATGTCACATGACTTTTTCACCGCGGCGCTGGCGTCGCCGTCAAGGGCGGGTGCGGCGCCTCCTCGACGGCCGGACCGACGCCCCGGCCCCCGCCCCCGCCCCCTCGACGCCGCCCGCCGAGAAGATGGAAGGCTGCTTAAAGATTGATGCCATATCCGAGCACGTAGGTGTCAGCGGAGATTGGCATCCGGATAGGGCTGCGGCGGCGTGGCTGTTGCTACCACTAGCGCGGCGTCACTCGCCCGCCGGCATCAAAAAGTAAAAACATATTCCGGAGGTGCGCTGGCGGCGTCGGCGGCGTCGCCGCGCCGCGCGGGCCTCTTCTATTTATCAGGGCCGCCATCGCGCGCGACGCTCGGCGCCTGTCCGGCTGTCCTGTGTTCGAGCCTCCCCCCGCCCGAGCCAGGCCGTGACGCTTGGTGCGAAATTTGAACTCCGGTGGGGACGCGAATCCTGAAGCACTAGAGTAGTTCTCGAAACTGTCGGTGACTGGATTCTGGAAAAGGTCCTGAAGCAATAATTTGGAATACGCTATTTTAACGTCCAACCTTTTTGTATAGAGAAATACGACCTTTCGTGTTAAGGATTGGCAGTCAATATCTATTAAGTTTGTATGAAATACTCATTGATATTTCTTGAACATTTTTTTCTTTAAGTATACCCATTACGCGACGTTCGAAAGTTTGACTTTTTGTACCATCATGAAGTAACATTAATCAAAAATAATTTGCTCTAAATTGTACTCTACATATTAAAAGTTATGAGTACACGGCATAAAAATCATCAATGGTTCACTTACTCACGTACTCATAACTTTTAATAAACAGAATAAGAGACGAGTAAATTTATTAGTCACTTTGTCGAATACTACAAATGTAGAAAAAAATATTTGTAACGCTATAGTAAGAAACGACAAAATTCCGACCGAAAAAAATTGTGGGTCCTTCGTAACTAACCGTGTAATCCTCGTAATTTTGCAATCATAATCAATGTTTTCAGTCTTTGATACCGAAAAAGTTGGTTTTCAGCAAAATGTCGTAGAAATCGTATTGCCATCGTATTGTCATCGTATTGTCAATCAATTGGTAGGATTTTCACAAAAATTTATATTCCTCAAATCAAGCTGATGGCGCACTCCTTTTAATTTAAAAAAGAATATTTCGATTTGGAGAAAGATTTTACATGAAGCCCCAAATACATCCTCAATATTATCACCAAAATGACAATATATGTCTATATTTTTCTTTATCTCACAGTAAATTTGCCTTAACAGTATAGCATAGGTCGTATATTCATTAAGATTTTTGGAACTTTGAAAATTTCAAATGTTCATTTTTTTGAGTTCTTTTTCTCTCTTAATACTGATGTTAACGATCTTTCATGTAATTCACTCGATTTCTGAATTTTAAACCTTTAAATTATTTCGTTTACTACAATATTTCCAAAATATTAGCAATTTTTGCGGAATTTTAAATAATTTGGTGAAGTTGAAATGTTTTCAAAATCTATATTACAACTTAAATATTGAAACTAGATATTTCAATCTTAATGCAAGCTTAATACTAAAAGTTCAAACATTTACATATTTATATTTCTCGAAATAAGAATAGTTATCACGATTTTTGAGAATTGCATACGAGTGCAAACGAATCAAAGAAATAGTATTGAAGGCTAATACAAGGCAATGATATGTAATTCGTGACAAAAAGAATGTTTTGATAAATTTTACGTACTTAATAATAATAACGTACTTCATAATAATAGTAATTTTATTATGAGGATTATTATGTTGCAACATATTTATTCCGAACGAATCCAGCAGTCATTGTTGTTTTAGCAAAAACAGCCAGTAGCGGAAGCCACCCTACTGGTTCGAACTATTATAAACCGCTGATTTGATCTTAAATATGAGGCTGACATCGCATGTACTACGCAAATACATGGGATACAAGATTACACTGCATACAATAGGAGATTCTTTTTTCCTTATTAACTTTGAATTTAAAAAAAATATGAATTTTTGGGGCTTTCATTGCATAGGAGATTTTCAAATGATAGCTGAAAAGTACTAAGCCATAAATAGTCACATTGTAATGTTATATATCCAATATAACGACTTGGTATTAAAGTTATTGAACAAAAGTTCAAAAAAAATTAAAACAAAATTTTAAGACCAAAATATTATCTTTAAAGTGTCTTACTTTTTTCATATTTTTTAAAATAAACTTCTCATTATTATAAACTTTCTTGACTTCTTCCAGATCATTTTCCGTATCCCCGTCCGCTATCAAATAATGTTTGTCTCTACATATCCCCTTGTAGCGGTGTTCTTAAGCGAAACGCAACAGACAAGTTACAAGCGGCGCATGACTTAAACAGTAGGCGCATCGGAATCGTTAGCCCCAGAACCGCGTCTTTAAACAAAAGAGACGCGAGGATGGGGCTCGCGTCTCCCAGGGCGCGCTGCGCAAACGCCCTGCGCCCCCCCCCCCCCACACCTATGACGCCCCCGGAGGCGAGCGGGGCGCTAAAACATTCACAATGCTCGTGAGAAAACAACCGGAGGGAGATTTTTCCGGCACCGCACGCCTCCTCCAGGGAAGGCTGCGCCGCACCTCCGCACGTAATTAGCCTAACTCCACGCCCGCCCTTGGGAGAGGGGGGGGGCAGGGCCACGGGTGGCAGGTGTCCCAGGAGCCTCGCCATCAGGGCCACGCCCCCGCGCTCCCCGCTGCGACCTCCTCCGCCCTCCGCCACCGTCCTCCGCCCTCCCCCGCCCTCCTCCGCCCTCCTCCGCCCTCCTCCGCCCTCCTCCGCCCTCCTCCGCCCTCCTCCGCCCTCCTCCGCCCTCCTCCGCCCTCCTCCGCCCTCCTCCGCTCTCCTCCGCCCTCCTCCGCCCTCCTCCGCCCTCCTCCGCCCTCCTCCGCCCTCCTCCGCCCTCCTCCGCCCTCCTCCGCCCTCCTCCGCCCTCCTCCGCCCTCCTCCGCCCTCCTCCGCCCTCCGCGGCCCTCCTCCGCCCTCCGCGGCCCTCCTCCGCCCTCCTCCGCCCTCCTCCGCCCTCCTCCGCCCTCCTCCGCCCTCCTCCGCCCTCCTCCGCCCTCCTCCGCCCTCCTCCGCCCTCCTCCGCCCTCCTCCGCCCTCCTCCGCCCTCCTCCGCCCTCCTCCGCCCTCCTCCGCCCTCCGCCGCCCTCCTCCGCCCTCCTCCGCCCTCCTCCGCCCTCCTCCGCCCTCCTCCGCCCTCCTCCGCCCTCCTCCGCCCTCCTCCGCCCTCCTCCGCCCTCCTCCGCCCTCCTCCGCTCTCCTCCGCCCTCCTCCGCCCTCCTCCGCCCTCCTCCGCCCTCCTCCGCCCTCCTCCGCCCTCCTCCGCCCTCCTCCGCCCTCCTCCGCCCTCCTCCGCCCTCCTCCGCCCTCCTCCGCCCTCCTCCGCCCTCCTCCGCCCTCCTCCGCCCTCCTCCGCCCTCCTCCGCCCCCCTCCGCCCTCCTCCGCCCTCCTCCGCCCTCCTCCGCCCTCCTCCGCCCTCCTCCGCCCTCCTCCGCCCTCCTCCGCCCTCCTCCGCCCTCCTCCGCCCTCCTCCGCCCTCCTCCGCCCTCCTCCGCCCTCCCTCCGCCCTCCTCGCCCTCCTCCCGCCCTCCCTCCGCCCTCCTCCGCCCTCCTCCGCCTACGTTTCCACTCGAGTCACGAGACGTTGGGCGCCCCCGCGCACTTCTCGTGTCTTTGCACCTCACCCTTCGTACTTACGACAGATCTCTACCTCAGTAGTACTAGTATTTCGTCGGAAGGTCACTTCGAACCAACACGTTTCGTTATCAACAAATTTGACCGTCACATTTCTCTCATCTTCTTTTACCACGCTCCCTTATTCTCCCGAATGTCTCTTCCGTACAAATGTAATTTTTTACTTACCACCAGATATCTATCGTCTACTATGGTCCATTCGATACTCATTTTTCCTTCTGCAATTTCATTGCCCCATTGAACTCTAATAGGTTTCTAATTAAATACTTTTCCTAAATTACATAACCCTTTTCAATCTTCTTTTCATTCCTTTTCAGAAACTTTTCTTCTTTCCTCTCTTCATTTCTGTTACATTTCTCGAATAGTGATAAGGATCGTCGCATTTTATTTTTAGGTTTGCTTATGTTCATTGTCTTACTCTTTCCTCTTCTTTGTATATAATTTACCTTTGCCGTAAACTGTTGCCTGTTTTCGTTCCTGTTTCAAATCTCTTTTACTCCACTTATGAGCGTTAATATGATACGGCACTCTAGTAAATGTACCCACTTCCTCTCTCTTTCCTCCTTCCCTTCACTTGCGTCTTCACCCGAACCCTCCATACCGATCCCGCCTGTTCATCCCCAACCACACCTCCCGGACCTGACCGCCCCCGCCCCGTCCCTCCCCGCGCTGCCCTACCCGCCTTGCCCCGTTCTCTCTCACACACACACACCCCGCCCTGCCCTCATCCACCCACCCGTCCCTTGCCGTCGTCGGCCGAGCCGTCCTGTCCACCCACCCCGCCCAGGACGGTCCCTTGCCGCCGTCGGCTCCCTTCCCGCCATCCTCCACCCACCCCCACCTCACCCGCCTCGCCCATGGCGGTCCCTCGCTGCCGTCAGCTCCCTCCCCGCCTCCCTCCACCCACCCTCACCACCACCCATCCGCCCAGGGCGGTCCTCGTCGCCGACGGCTCCCTCCCCACCACCCCGCATCCTCCCCACCCCACCCGCCCCGCCCAGGGCGGTCCCTCGCCGCCGTCGGCTCCCTCCCCCCCCCATCCTCCCGCCCCGCCCCACCCAGGGCGTCGGCTCCACCCCATCCTCGCCCCGCCCAGGGCGGTCCTCGCCCGCCGTCGGCTCCCTCCCCGCCACCCCGCATCCTCCCTCACCCCACCCGCCCCGCCCAGGGCGGTCCCTCGCCGCCGTCGGCCGCGCCGCCCCGCCCCGCGCGCACGCGGTGCCTCCGCCCTTATGCAGCATTCATCGCACCGCCCCCGCCGCCGCCACCTCCGTTGCCCACGCCCGCCGCGCCGCACCTCGCCTTCAGCCAAGCATCTACATCACTTGACAGGCTGTTGCATATTTCACGCGCGCTCACCGGCTTCCGAAAGCTACGAAGATTGCCTGGTCCCTCCCCGGCTTCGCCTCCGGGCCCTCCGGCCTCCGGGCCCCGCCGCCGCCGCCACTCCAACTTTCACGAAGTCGACCGGCGGCGGTGGAGGCGGCGGCGACGACGACGAAGGCGGCTTGCGCGGACGGGACACGGCGATGGCGGCGAGCGCCTTGGGAAGGTGGCACAAGCCGTGACGGTCTCGCGAAGAGGAGCGAGCTGGAGATGCACGCGGGTCTACGTGCATGCATACACACTGCGGAGTCTCCTAGCTAGTTAGGGTAGTTAGGGTCGGTTAGGGTAGTGGTCAGATCGGTCACCTTTCACCTCTGGATCCGTGTTCGGATCTCGGGCGGTTCATGTGGAATTTGTTACGGACTGAGCGGTTTCGCGGCAGATTTGGTTGGGGTCCTTTTCTTTCCCCTGCATGTTATTCTACTATTGCTCCATCATCTTTCATAACATAAGTCATTGTTGCCAAGCTGTCAAAATTTTTCAGTCACTGTGATGTGGCTACGAGGCGTACGAAATGGCATCTGATGTGGACAATATTACAAAAATAATACCTCTGTTGAGCCATGAGGATTGCTAATGTGAGAAAGGAGATTTGGTGGGTGGTTGGTTTAAGTTAATACACCAGAAACTGTGTTTTTAAATGCTCCTTTATTAACGAATAAATAATAATCATGGCTTGTGGCCACAGAGACTGAGAGCCTGCTGATTTGCCCACTTGCTGTTTCCATCTATTGTTGCCTTTCTTTCTCTTTCCTGAGAAATCTTTAATTCTAAATTATTCTAATTTTAATGAAGACTGTAGCAAAGACTATTAAGTAAAAGAGAAGTAACTACTTTCGATTGAAAATTAGTTCAAAATGACAGAAATTGTTTCTTTGCTGTTAGAACTAACATAAAAAGAAAAGGATGTAGCTCAGTAAGGTACTAAGAAGTGGCTCCAAGAGAACTGGAATATGAACCACTATTCAGATTAAATATTTTTTATAACCACCCAATCTAATATCTGCGTTTTACGTTCTAAGTTTTAAATAAATACAAATGATTGAGATGATTTTTTTAGTGGGCAATGTTGTTTCCACGGTCGTAGGTAATATAAAACAAAATCTATGGGTGGCGAGAGAAAAAAAGACTATTTGATTGTGATTTAATTAATTTAGATGTTGTTGAAATACTTTAGTCTACAATCTTTTATAAATTGTCTCATTAAAGTGAACTCAACTCTGCATGTTCATATATTCCTTTCATTTCTTGAATATCAGTATCTATTTTGAAATTATGATCAAACTCTCTATAAACAACTGTTTTTACACCCGGCAAGAGTTGCGTTGAATCTGGCAAGGGTACAAGTCTTTACGCTCAGATAGAGGTAATTTTTGTGAAGCATTTTTATTGGTTTAATTAATATGAGAAGTCACAAAGGAAAAAGTAAACGTGTTGTATGTGCCAAGTTCACGTTATGTTGGGAGCATGTGGTAATGGAAAAGCATCTTTCACCTTGATGGAATATTTCATGAATTTTATAGTGAAATTTATGAAGTGTATGTAAAACTGCATTACAAACTACCAATATTACAGTGTGAACGGATATTTATCGGGTAAAAGCATATAAACGGAAGAGGAGAACTGAATTTTTGTTTTCTTTACGCTACCCTACGACAAAATTTAATAAAATGTTTGGAGTCGTTTTTGAGAAGAAAAATTGAAAATGCTCTTGAGACTGCATGTATAATATTCCCAAAAATTAAAACATCAGTTTCAAATTCAAGGGGCCGCGATATCTTCCTGGACAATTGAGGAATATTAATTTTAGTGAAAATCCTGTCCCCTTGTGTTGTTAGGCAGACGAATGGATAGAAGGAAAGACATTTTGTCGTACATGAATTTTGCGGTATCAAGAGCCCGAAAACGTGACTTCTGACAACACGATGTCTTACAGGAAGTAATTTGACGTGTAGGAACAAGAATTATCCACCTTTCTGCCATCAAGAGTTCTACAATAAGAATTTTTTCTGCATTTTACCTGACATCTTGCGTGATTGGCTATTTGATAGTGCACATTTGCATGCATGTTTTAGCATTTGATAGTGCTCGGAAAACCTGTCTTTAAGTGATTGTAATACATGAATGTTCTTGTATGTACCAAGTTATTAACGTAGAATACAGAAAGTAATGTAATGCCAAAAATCCCAAAATTAACTTTCTTTTACAAATTTATAATGCTGTTACACAAAAAATAGTGTATGCAACTCATTTATAATTTCTTTATTGCTTTATTGCATACGTACAAATTTGAAAATTAGCTCCTAACGACCCTCGTTATCAAAACGTGTACTCATGCAATAAAGCATAATATTATTAATTAACTGCATCTCGACTATTTTTAAACGTTCGTCCGTCTGTGCGTTTATCTGTTACCCCTACAAACTACCTGTATTACGGTGTAATATAGGTAGTGTACAGTAATATAGGTAGTGTACGTCTGTCCGTCAGTGAACTCTATCGTCTAAACTATTTCTAGGATTATGAAGAGTTCTTAAGGACCATAAATGAAGATTTGAATAGCAGGTTAACGGATATAAAGCAGAGCTTTATGCAGATATAAAGGAAATTTGTAAATATTTTGTAACTTAGCTAACAATTGTTTCTGATTCGTGTGTTTTTTTGGTAACATTATTCATGAACAGTGTTGATTTCATGAATAGTGTTGATTTCATTTTCTTTTATATTAGCCCTGAGGATGGAAATAAAAGTTTCCAAAACGTTGGCAAACAACTAGTGTAAAATTTTTTCTGACCAAACCCCGTTAACCTGCTATTCAAATATTTCTAGGATATTTTATAGAATCAGTTCCCCCCCCCATCGACCTGCCTCAACTCATATCCGTGAAATTATAAAAAAAATCTTTAAATTTTGCAGATATTTTACATTAAGGCCCTGCGACCTTTTCAAAATTCTTTCAAAAATAGCTCTTATACTTCAAAATTTTCTCTTTTTCTGTCCGTCAGTGAACTCTATCGTCAAAACTATTTCTAGGATATTTTATAGAATCAGTTCCCCCCCCCATCGACCTGCCTCAACTCATAACCGTGAAATTATAAAAAAAATCTTTAAATTTTGCAGATATTTTACATTAAGCTCCTGCGACATTTTTAAAATTCTTTCAAAAATAGCTCTTATACTTCAAAATTTTCTCTTGAGAATATTCTGAATTAAACACAGCATATCATAGGGTTGACTTTTTCTGTTAACCCTCAATTTTTGAGAATTTCTTAGTTGGAAACTTTTTGGCTGATCTCGTACAACTACATTGCGGTAGATAGATTTTTCCTTCTAAACAAAATTTTATCCACAATTAGTTCTTTAATTTATGACATGATCTTTAATGTACGTCAATTTTTAGTTTAATATTAATTTCCAGCAATATGAAAAACAAATTTAATTATAACAGTTCCAATTTTTCTGTAGACTTTTTGTACAGTAATTGATAAACGCACTGCATTACACGATATAAACGCCATTTTTATGTATTTTTGGACACTTAAAAATACCCAAATGTAAATCTAAATATTTCTCGCGACGTTAATATTTACATTACTGTCGTTTCTTATACATTCGTGAATACAAGCGTTTCAAATTATTATTGATGAAGTTTCTCAAACTCTCCTGTTTTTGTTTGTAGATTATTACATCCCCCGACCTGCTTTGTAGTCAGAATCCACGCGTTGTGGGTTCTTGATGCTGAAAAATCGATTGACGGAAAACATCCGTCCGTCCCTCCGTCCGTCTGTCCGTCCGTCTGTCCGTCCGTCTGTCCGTCCGTCCGTCCGTCCGTCCGTCCGTCCGTCCGTCCGTCCGTCCGTCCGTCCGTCCGTCCGTCCGTCCGTCCGTCCGTCCGTTCGTGAGTTCGCTCGTCCGTCTTTGGTAAACGCTCGCGCCTAGACCGTTCAGAGAATTTTCTCCGACAATCCCCAATAGATCTCCCCAATCGAGGCCCTGCCCTGCTTTCATTGGATATTTTGAGTTTAGAAGGTATTTTCCATGAAACCTCAACATTTTCCCTATGTTCTCAAAAATTACTCATTTTTCATTAAACTACCGCAATGTTCTATCACGAAGGACACGAGATGTCAAAGTTTGAATATTGTCTTCTTACGATATTGGAATTACCCTCCTTTCCTTAACGAGTATGATAAAATGAAGCGTATTGATACGAGTATATTGAAATAGGACATTCAGATATGAACAACTGGAATGCCGTCTCAGCAGCTGCTTGTCCTTGACAGAATAGTGTGACGTCTTGGGAATCTCACTACAGACCACAGACAAGAGCTCAACTTTTTACTAGGTTGATATATAGTATTATATATATATATATATATATATATATATATATATATATATACACATATATATATAGTATTATTTATAACTATATATAAGCAATAATAAATTTAAGTATCTACATACAGCTCTGGTAGACTGTCCCAGGATCGCGTGGGCGATCCCTAACTACCTACCGTTCATTGCTTGACTCATGGCCCTCGCCACTAATGAAAGACCTACGTACACAGCGTACCACCACGTGTATACTGTCACAAGTGGAACTGATATTCCACTACATCTTCCCGACATACGGTTGCCGCATGAGCATCGCTAGTAAACGCACTGTCCTGGGTGGCAAGTCGTGTGCATCCGCACGAGTCTCCCACTCAAGACTCACCCCCGCGCTCAGTTTTATACTGTCAGTCCACGTGACTCGCGAGTCATATTTGCATTCACGCGGCCATCAACATCACGTGATCCCCGCATTGCCACGCGGTTCCACCACTAGACCTGGCTGCTGTTAGTTCGTATACTTCCGAGAGGTTCCCAAAATACTTCTAGAATTTTTTTTTATTTACACAATGAAAATTTACAATCTATTTCATTCCGAAATAATAAGTAAATATGATAATTAATTGCTTAAGCAATATCAAAATAAAATACATTGATCAAAGAAACAATAACTTGCAGAAAAGTCCCCCATTGTTACTTTCCAGGATCAATACCCAAGGACTATAACAGAAAAGAGAAACAAATATTAGAATAATAATAACACAAAACGGAGAATTATTTTTGTGTTGTATTTTGTGTTCGATCCCCGTGTTGTGTATGTCAAATACTAAAGGGTAAGGAAGTTGCAAAGGGGAGGTTCTATTGAAGTGAGATATTTCTTGACTATTATCTAAAAGGTTTAGGGGTAGATGGTTTGGATGGGTTTCCAGGCGCTTATTGTAGTTTAGGCTAAAATACTTTTAGAATGTTGTACATCTGCGTTTCGGCCTTTCCAGACCCCGGCCGCTTGCGACACCCTAACGGCTAATTCTAAAGCTTCGGAGCCTACGCGGCGCCAGATTTCCTACCTGTAGCGAGCTCCGTTAATAAAACGTTACAATAGTCGCCATCCTCACCATGCCTGCCGTTTGGGTGTGGGATCTGCTGCGTTGTCTGAGTTTTGCCACACCGTTGAACGAACAGAGGGGCCGCGGAGATTGGAAAAACAATGGAACTCAAGTTCATGTTGGAGAGAACGTCCGTTCATGTAGTTGTCCATGTAGCGGTCGGTGTGAGTGGTGCAAGCGCTCTAATAATGGGCGTAATGGTAACGCGTGAAAAATGAATCACATGATTGACGGTTCTTGTAGGCCCAAGAAAGCGTAGGGGACTCTTCGAAGAAAAATATGGAAACTTTTTTTGAGAACTGGATGTAAGTTATTCACGTACACTTTCTCACAGATACCAGAACACTCATTGCACCTTATTGCCCAGAACTCCTGGCAACAGAAATAATGGGAAAGAGTGCGATTCGAAACGAAAATAGCTGGAAACCAGATAACCTTCCTTCAAGATCGAAACTGCTAATACAACTTGGTAGCACTCAGGTGATTGAAATGATACATTTTCCTACATCCATCCAATAATTCCGATTTGACCTTCAGTCATTTCTGTTTGGTAGGGTAAACTCAAAGTTGGCAGGTATGCGTATTTATACACGGTGATTGAACGTGTTCCAAAGTTGATGTGGAATGCTACTCGATATTAGTGACAGTTATCTATATAATTATTTCATTGTCTTCTGCTGTATAATTTCAAATCGTATTTTTTTCATTAGATCCTACTCAAATTAGACACGTAACTGATTTACAAAACAATATTTGAATACAATGTTTTTGGTGAAATGTGGAACCACACGTTTCTCCTCTGAGCCAGTAGAGAGTCGTAATCTAAGAGAGAAACGTACTCCTGTTCGGGTCTGCACCGCCTGCCTCGGCCTTTGCGCACCCCGCCCCGCCCCGCCCCGCCGACGGCGCCTCCACGGCATTCATGGCCTCTGAGGCGAACCCACAGCGCGCCTCAAAGGCGCCTTGCCTGAGAAAGAAGTGGCCGCCCCCGCCCCCGCACCGCCGCCACCGGCCGATCGCACGCGTTAAAACTAACTCTGGCGCGCCGCCCCCGCCCCGTCCGCACGCCTCCTCCCCGCCCTGCCCCCCCCCCCCGCCCGCTCGCTCGCCTGGGCGGCGGCGGCGGCGCCGCGAGGAGGCATTTACATCACAATGAGAACTCCAACGGTTGCGAGTGCCTTGCTTTAACTTCGCCATTACGCCCGACGCGGCGGAAACGCGGGCCCGGCGCCGCTCCGTGACAGGCCGTGAATGCCGCGCCCTGATTCGATCCCCGGCACATTCACATCATTTAAAGTGGAAGTAAATCGACCTCCTTAGGAAATCTAGCGGAGGCGAGGGCGCACAATGGAGGAGGCGCCGCTGGGGGTGGGGCCCGGGGCCGGTGGAGCGGAGATGCCGCCACTGCCCGCTGCGCCGTTCCTCACGGGCGCCCCCCCCCTGCCCGCTTATCTGCCTTGGGAGCGGTCATGTGCGCCCCCGAGCGAGAGCATATGCAGTGGGAGCCCAGGGCTACAACTGTTGCCTCTGCGCCGACGAGGTGCTAGGGCCCGAGTCCCGACGGTGCCACCAGCTAAGTCGAATTCAGCCGCCTCTGGAGGGGAATTCTTGCGGCCGGTTGCTCTGGTCGGTAGTTTTTCGTGGTTTCTCTGATCAACACAGGGCGAATGCCGGAGCAGTACCCTACCAAACGGGCCACGGACCGCGCGCGATCTGTCCTTCCTATTCCTTGTCCTATCCACTCCCCTTACACACACACACTTACACTAACATGCACTACACTACCAGATATTCCCGGAGACCTGTCGGGAGCTTAGAGCATGACCAGGCTGGGGCGGTGCCCCGCTGGTGGGAGAGTCCTGGTTAGGGGGAAACCCCACTAGCCGACGGTAGGTCGGCGCCGGATCTCGCCATCCAGCGGGGGAAAATCGCCGCCAGCTCCCGAGAAAAATGCACTACACTAACGGGACTAATGACCAAAGCACTTGACGTGCCCGAAAACACGAAAAAATCAATCAATTAACAAATGTGCCATGGAGTACGCGACATTTCCTTTCCCTTCTTTGACCTTACCTCGCCACTTAGTTACACATACTTATTCGCATGCACTACACTACCACACATCTAGGGAGACTAGTTAGAACCTTACAGCGGGATGGTGCCCCGTAAAAGGAGATAGTTGGAGAGGGAAATCCTCCGCGCGCAGACATGTAAATCGGCTTCGGATCTAAACATAGGAATACCACTACCATCCGGGATAAAACTTTTCCTAAATGAACGGGATTATTGAACATAATAGTTAAAGTGTCTGGAAATGTCAATCAATCCATCAAACAGCGCGGACAGAATGCAGGAACAATGCGTCATTTTCTACCTTGCGTTATTTCCTTGTGACATGCGTAGTTCTCTTCATCTTACTCTTCGTTGCCTCACCAGATGCCGCACTGCTGAGGCAGTTGCTGTACACCTACCGGACGAATGTTTGTGTCGGAGAGTCCCTGCGTAAAACTGCCAAAAAATCAAATAATTTATTTCTTCTGGCCTTCTTTCTTCTTTCTTCTAGCCTATCTTTCTTTCTTGATTTATTTCTCTGAATGATATCCCGCATGTACACTAATGGAAGATAAAACAATGCGTTTCCATATGTCGCGGCAATTCGTTTTACTTGCCAGACTTAACCGTCATTGCTGCGCATCTCGGACCATGAGAGTAAGGCAGTAGGCTCCATCTAAGTAGATCGTGAGATTGAAATATAAGAAAGCTATCAATAAATGGACGTAATGATTTTTTTATTTATAATATACAAGTATGTTCTTAAACCAATGAACAAAAATAATTTTTATACACAATGAACTGAGAAGAATGTTAATATTTATTTTCATCATTTCAATCAGACCAAAACGTGGTTATACGAATGGCCGGATTAATAATTACACATTTCCATTTTATACTTCCATTTTGTATTTTGAATCCAAATTTTTCGTTCTTGTTTGATGAATTCCTTTTTAATATTTGTGTACGGTGAAAACGTCTGCTTTTACAAAAATTGGCTATGGTCATCGAGTATAGTTCTGGGTAGCAAAATAGAGAAAATGCAAATGGACAGATTTGCTGGCAACGCGCCAACAAGTACGAGGATTCACCAAGCATACATCAAATAGATGAATTGGAGTAGACAGATAGCATCAGACTAGAAACATTGATATGGAATGGAATGTGTGCGCACCTTGCCTTTAGAAAGAATGTGGAATCAAATTTAAGTGAGCATTGTAATTACTAAGATAATAAAGCACTTATCAGCTCTTATTTTTCTTTGAAAGAAATTTCGTTTCGAAGTTAATAGTATATATCTTGATTCTTTACTAACCAATTGCTATAAAGTTTTTGATTGACATCGATGATACGTAGTACAGAGAAAGTTGTAATGTAATGCTGCGGAAGATCGATTTAGAGGTTTCAACGGAAATACACGCTTTTGGGTTCCCTGATATCGAAAAAGTGGTGTTTTTTTTTGTTTTTGGTTTTTGTTCGTTTTTTGAATAATGTTCGTCAGTCCGTCAATCTTTTCCTTCAGACCTTTTGTATGAATAGTGCTAATTGCACTGTTTAAGATAACGTACAGTTAATTTTGCTGTATCTTTTCGATTTTAAAAGAAAATACACAAATGTAAATTTTTTGAAATATCTCTCACGCCTTTAACAGCACATTTCCAGGAACATGTATACATTACTGCAGTTGAGAGAGGAAGTGCTTCAAATGACTTTCAATAAAATTTTTCGAAATCTCCAAAGTTGTTTGAGAAAAAGAGCTGCAAATTGCGCATTTACAATAACGCTTAGACGGATGTTTTTTGAAAACAGCTCCAAAATTTTCAACGAAAATTTCCTTACAGGACGACGTTTCACTCGTTTTTTACATTCTTTAAGTAATATTTCAGTTCTCCTATTAGGGAACCGAAAAATTGAGGAAATTTTAAAAAAATGTTCTTTGATAGATGATAGCTGGTAAGAGCATGGGGCAAGTCCCAGAAAAAAAAACCCTGACCAAAGAAATTATAAAATCAATACGAGAAAGTCTGAGCCGATTCTGTTGCACCACTGTTTTTCTTTTCTTATTTTTTCTGTTCTTATTATTAGATGGAGGTAAAATGAACTTCTCAGAGTTAAAATCAGTAGACCTCTGAGCTGTTTATATCCTAGAAATTTGGAAAATATTGAGACCGATTGAATCAAACTGCTCTGTGAATATTTATGTTTTGACATTGAGATATGTTCAAATTGCCCATTTAAAAACCTATCTTGTTCATTATTATTGATTTCCTATCCCGTAAGGTCATACTGGAAATAATTTCATCTACTTTCTGAGCAGTTGTTTGATTCGATGAAAATTACTTTCTTGTATTGAGATTTTCTTTTGAAAATGAATGTAAATGTCATATTAAATAATTAAACTGATGATGAAATTAATATAGTTATCGAAAAACCATTTAATACTGTTTCATTCTTTCATTAAAAAATATGTTATTATAGTGAAAAAAATGTATCGAAAGATCTTTGAAAATTTTAGTCTCATGAAATAGTAAAAGGCATTTCAGCTGGGTTTTCTTAAAAGAAACCAACAAAACATTGTCTTTCTGAACACTATAGAAAAGCTTTCCTAAATCTTCAGGGTTCAATAAAAACCTCAAAAGTAGGAATGGAATAATTTCCATACCATCTTCTGAATTACAGTTTTTATTGGTGTTCCATATCAATTCTTGGTTCAGCAGGAGATTTTAGTTCAGGTAGATGTTCATTTGTTAGTAAGGATGGCTGGTTTTGAAAAATTGTTGGTATACGTTATTAATAAATAAAGGTCATTTCCTGAGCTCAGCTAGTCAAGACACATCCTCTCGTTTCACACAATCTACAGTGATGGCATTGGCATTTGAAAAATATTTATGCATACTGCATTTTGTGTAATTATAAAGTCAACTCCAATGCATCACAGACGCCTCATAGTTTTCTTATTTGGTGTCTTTCAACAACCAGGCCAGTTAACCTCGCTACTACCATAATTATTGATTTTGCAGCCTGTCACACTGCAACATCGAAACTGAAAAGTAAGGTTAAGCACTTGATATTTAGCTGCCCAGGACGAGCCACGTCATAGTCGGTCGAGCTGATGTTTAGGCCATCATGATGTATTCTTCTTCAGCTGACAGCTCATCCCAGATAGCCTAGTAACAAATGACTCCGATCGCGGAAGCCTACGAATATACAACTCTCTAAATGACACTTAAACTAAAATACTTAGCGCTAAAAAATGAATCGCCCACTTCATTCAACATATGCATCCAGAAATACTGAAACACAGAACATACAAATATTGAAACGCCAGCAAATATTAAATCCGGCGTCTGCCCGTCGACCATCAACCAACCTGACGGATGACGTCACTAATGTTTCACGTTATTAGGTGCAATGCTGGTTCATTCTAGAGCTGCCGTGTTTTAAGATACTATTAAGCTGTAGTGTTTATGCTATAAAACCGGTTAACAATCGTAAATGATAACAGATATAGGGTTCATTACCTTTCGTTTAACGAAATGTGGTTTAATAGAATGTTCAAATTTTTTTGTAAGAGAAAATCTTTAGTTTTAAATATGGAGATGTTATTCAAAATCATTTGTTCTTTCCTTAATCATATTCAGTTTTCCCCAAATAACTTTTCAATAGTCTCCTCTCTGAGGAGAAACCCAAATTAATATAAATATTAAAATTTACATAATGTGTTTTTATTTATATAATTATTTATTGCAATTTTAATTGTTGAAATTTATTTATTCATTCATTTAATTATTATAATATTTATTTACATAAAAATTTACATAATTTGCACAACAGAAAAGAGGATTGATTGGAAGGCTCTTTTGGAGCACACGTACAACATTGAAGAGATTTTTAAAAATTATTTCCTATAATTTAATGCGATTTACTTGTTTCCCTTGACAGCTGCTAAATAGAAGAAACCAAGAGGATTTCATCTGGTTCTTGTTGTCCCCTCACTACAAAGATATAAAGAAGCCTCTTGCATCTACGTATAATTATACGGATGTTCGTTTCTTGACGTTGCTAAGATACTATCATGTACGTAATTACATACTATTATCTATGGACTGTTAAAAGGTATCGCTTCTCGGGTTTTACCTGGATGTTCTCACATTTATTATTTCTCGCAATGTTGTATAATTTACTGCGAGAAAGCTATGGTGTATTTTATCTCCCACAGAGAGGATACTGATCATGTGCAGGACTTTTTTGCAAATCTTCGAACGTACTGACAGTGTAACCTGCTCGAGAACAGGTTGAAGGAAATACTGAGCAATGCATTGCCCACCGTTGTCTTAAAGTGTCATGTACGCACGTATATTAGGCTCTCAAGGTACATGGAGAAATTTCTGCTCAGATTACAGCGGTTTTTGCGCGCGATAGTTTTTGTTCAGTTCCCCGCAAATAATTATTACAAATATCATGTCAAGCGTACGTGGATTTGGCAAATGTAGTGCCAAAGAGCTGTGCATTAATAAAAAAAAATCAAAATCATTAATAGTCTTTATTGAAAGTTTTCCTCAATTACATTTATTATTAAAATGCAATTTGGCTGCGACTGCGAATGCAGTTGTAAGGGCGAGTCAGCAATCCAAGCTACGAAGACCGGGAGGTCATGGGTTCGTTCCCAAACGGACGTGGATTTTCGGCGCCAGCTAATGGCTAGGATGAAGCCGCCAAAATTCCTTATAATTGTGGAAGACGAATGTTTGTCAACTGTTTCCTTCGGTTAGTGTAGACGTATTCATGCAGTATTTATTTTCTTGTGGTCAAAAAGCAGTTAAAAACTGTGTGACGTAATGGGGAGAAATGCAAAATCTCTACGCTTTTCAGCTCGAGGATTTCTGCACTCCTCTGCCGCTCTTAGCTCGAGCACTGTGCTGTTCCCAATCATCCTTTTTATTTGAATTTTGTCTTACAATGACAGTACAACGTTCACCCGCGAAACTCTTAAGTTGATTGAGTGATTTTTTACCAGCAAAGTGTGAAGAGAGTAACTTATCACCTCCCTGATTGTAATTTCGAAACCTTCAACCAAGGTTATTCAAAAGATAATTGTAAAAATGTAGTTGGAAGGCGATGACAGGGGTTTACAAAGAGTGAAGTTTAGAAAAGAATACGAAAATTGAGATAGGTGAATGTAAGACATATTCTATCCTTATCTAATATCAGAGAAGTATATAAGAATAATATGAAATGGGAATCTGTTTCTTAGTCGGAAAAGTAGGGATTGATAAGATCCTATTTCATAAGTGACAAGTCCTGGTGCATGATTTAAATTACTGTAGAAAATATGTGCCAGTTTCGTTATAAAAAATAATTGGTTCTACTGCAAGGTCATTGTAGAGTGTCTTATTGTTAACAAACGAAGAGGCATTTACTGTTATTCTTAAGATTTTGTTTTGAAAGATTTTTAACATATTTAATATTGTTGTGGCAGCTCAAATCCATACAGGGCATGCGTTGGTATCGGGTGAAGAATATATTTGTTTAGTCACACAGGAATGCACTTTTGAATAGAAGTTGCGATTGAGAATTGCGCGTAAAATAGCTAATCATCTATTGGCTTCTTTTACTTTGGATGAGATGTGATTGTTGGGATTTAGTTTTGTGTCCATGAGAACGCCGAAATCACGAATAGATGAATTTAGTGGAGACCAAGAAATGATGGAAGACCCTACCATCTAATGGAGTATTGGTCTAAAAAATTTACGACAAGCATAAGAGAAACTGCCTCTAGCCGCTTTTTTTTCATGACTGGATAACAATCTAGAAAAGGAAAAATATCTACCTAGATATCAGTAATGCAGACTATTAGATGTCAAATTCTCGGCATTGGTAGGTAACAGTTTTCGCCCAGGTTATTTCAAATTATTGTAAATGAATTACGCCTTTATCTTGCAAATAGTAATTACAGGAAAATATATTATTTTCGTTAACGCTTTCACAACAACGAGAATACTTCACTAATAATTTAACTATGAAATTTTCTCTCCAATTTTCACACTAGAAATTTCGAAAATTTCGTTTAAACTTTCAATATTGAAATAACATGATATCATAGGTAATTCGGAAATTATTATCTTTACAAATTTAGAAATAATAGAGTAGAGGAAAATAAAATTAAAGGTAACATAGATTCAAAGTTCGTTACCCATTTTGAAAACGGAGCCATGTCTTCCAGACGAATTACAACAAAAGAACTTTCGAAATATGAAAATTCAAGAATTTTATATTTTCATTTTGTTAATGTGCAAGGGAAAAAAATGCACAACACATTATGTGAGATGTTAATCTGGATTGAGAAATATAAATCACTTATTTTATTTGAATAATATATTTAGAAATAATAGAATATTTTTCACTTATTATAATTTAAATGAATTTCCAATTTGAATGTTCAATCTTGTAGATATTTGATAAAAAGGTAGGTAGTTTGGTACTGCATGGACCGGGCTCATGTGAATTAATATTGTTTTCAAAATGCTGAATACAGTGGTGGTGTAATTTAGTCAATATACAATATCTATATTCAATTAGTGTTTTCTCGTTGATTATTGCCGATGTTGTTAAAGAAAACTCATTTAGTTTTTGTATTGGAATCTTTATTTAGTACTATTTTCGAAAATCAGTAGTACTGGTTTCCATTTCGCGCAGAAATTCAAAGAAAACTATGCAGACTCCGACTCCGGTCATTTAAGAGGTGTCTATGGTTTTTTAGTACTCAAGAAGTCGGCAAAAATCCAAAAGCAATTAAGAAGTTTTCATTTTGACTGAAAAATGCAACTGTTTGATTGAGATGTGTCGCAAATTCTCATACTGGTCTTATCGTCTAAATTCTCTTACTCAATACGTTACTGCTTACGGCATAGTTCAAGTCATGCGACAGCATAGTTCAAAGAAGTCCGTCCGTAATTAAATACTGGCGATTCACTTGTTGAATTATGAAACATCAAGAACTGTTGTACGTATATTTTGTATCATGTTTTTGCAGTGATCGTGAAATGAAAAAATATGGTATAGAGAGAATATTTTGTGTTTGATGTTGAGCAGTGTGAGTACTGCCTTTTTGAAAACAATTCTTATATGGTTTAGTTCTACTGAATGTTTGCTGGCACAAGCCACTAGTTTCAAATAATTCCAAACTATGAAATTATAATTATTCGCACATTTTTAAATGAAGATTGTTTGTTGCTCCTTAAGGATGTTTGTTGTATTGAAAACGAGACAATGACGTACATTTTTCAGGTTCGAAGACAGCACAATGACGCAAACAATCGCAGCAGAAAACAATAACAACGAAGCACAAACACAATCCTACTGTCGGGTTACAATCTGTGACTTCTAATGTGCTCTATCAGGGCCCTTTGCAAGTTCCTCAGTCACCTCAGCCGATGGATGTACGAAATGCTAACGTGTACATGCTCCGCGCCCATTCATTCATCCCGAAGATAGAAGTGTGCAGAATTTTGCAGAGCATGCTTTGGGAGTAGACATTCGTGTCCACTACTAGTATATTCACCTCGCCCCAACCGCGGCCTCGGTGCTCACGGGTGCCAACCTTGCTTTTCCCGTCCCCTCTTCGTCATCCTCACCCTCAACACCGTTGCCATCTCCATGGCCACCGCCGCCATCTCCGCCGCCGTCGTCTATGTTTCAGGTAGCTCACCATGTGAAACTTATGAGATGTTGGAATTGCCTGCTCCTGCGGGATGTTGGGGAACTTGGTTCTGGAGTTGGGCGACTGTTTCTAGGTAATTAAATTTGGGCGACTCTGCCGCCTGCGGAGCCGCGGCGCTGGGCGGGGCAAGGGGCGCGGGGAAGCGAGACGCGGCGCGCCGCGGCGCCTAGACGGATCTGACAGCTCGCGCGGAGCTGACGGGCCGCGGGCGGGGCTCGCCCGGGGCGGGGGCGGGGCCGGGGACGGGGCTGCAGTGGGAGCAGCGGATGAGCGTGGAGAGCGCCTGGCGGATGCGCATCCAGAAGAAGAAGAAGAAGTAGAAGAAGAAGTTGAAGAAGAAGAAGTTGAAGAAGAAGAAGTTGAAGAAGAAGTAGAAGAAGAAGAAGTAGAAGAAGAAGAAGTAGAAGAAGAAGAAGTAGAAGAAGAAGAAGAAGTAGAAGAAGAAGAAGTAGAAGAAGAAGTAGAAGAAGAAGAAGAAGAAGTAGAAGAAGAAGTAGAAGAAGTAGAAGTAGAAGAAGTAGAAGAAGTAGAAGTAGAAGAAGTAGAAGAAGAAGAAGTAGAAGAAGTAGAAGTAGAAGTAGAAGAAGTAGAAGTAGAAGTAGAAGAAGTAGAAGTAGAAGAAGTAGAAGTAGAAGTAGAAGAAGAAGAAGAAGAAGTAGAAGAAGTAGAAGTAGAAGAAGTAGAAGTAGAAGAAGTAGAAGTAGAAGAAGTAGAAGTAGAAGAAGAAGAAGTAGAAGTAGAAGAAGTAGAAGTAGAAGAAGTAGAAGTAGAAGAAGTAGAAGTAGAAGAAGTAGAAGTAGAAGAAGTAGAAGTAGAAGAAGTAGAAGTAGAAGAAGTAGAAGTAGAAGAAGTAGAAGAAGAAGAAGAAGAAGTAGAAGAAGAAGAAGTAGAAGAAGAAGAAGAAGAAGAAGAAGAAGAAGAAGTAGAAGAAGAAGAAGTAGAAGAAGAAGAAGAAGTGGCCGGAAGTGGGAAGGAACGAGACGGGTCATCGGTCATGCCGTGCCAAAGCCAGGGATCTGAACATTTCAAGAAGGCATTGAGGAAATGAAGACTCATTGAGTTGTAGATGGTCGGTGCATTTTGTCATCGGCGTGGTCTTCAAGAAGTTGACTTTGGTATCAATGTTGTCAGAACAAATGGAGGGTATCTTGGTGTTGGTGTGAAAATTAGGAGAATTGTGTGGCAGAGTTATACTAAACTGTGCGAACTAGAAAAGACAAGAGGTCAAATTGGAAATAATGACCGAAATCGTTCTTGTGTAGTGAGACATAAGTATAAAACGCACTACGATGATGATGCATGAGAAGTTAAAGTATAATTGAGATTAGGGAGGCATTGTTGAAAAGGAATAAAAGGAGGAAGACTCGCTATACGGAAACGAAATGAAGATAATAAATATTTGGATATAAACAGATTGGAAGTTCGTGAGACACGATCGGCAAAGGGAATAATGCAACGAGAGAGAAACGCAAAAATGAAACTCGTGGATCTACTAAATCACATACTTTTTCTCATTATTTCTAAATTTGCAATTTTCGGAAATTCAGAGCAGTCAATGAAAATGACACCTACGCCATTATTTCAACTGCCCCTTGTTTTATCCGTGGAAAACTTATTGTTCATGACCGTTTAAAACAATATGTCTTTAAAGAATAGATTTCATTCAGGAAAAATCTCTCTTCAATATTAAAAGTTGCAGGAAGACGTCGAAAAAATTGAAATTTTGAACTTTACACAAAATCAAATGTTTCAACGAAAATTAGACTTTCATTGTCCTAAGTATCCTTTACATTATTCAAGGACAAAGTTTAATAAAAATCGCAGCAATTTGAAAAAAAAATGAAAATGTTGAAGCTTTCTTTCAAAGTGCCCCCCAATACCAAAATATTCGTTTGAAACTGTGACCCTCGAGTCCCTTTAAACTGATCGAGGAATATCAAGTTTGGAAAAAATCCGCCGAACGGTTTCAGTGCTAGCGTTGATCACAGTCAGTCAGACAGACAGACAGACAAACAAGACTGACTGACGGACGGACTTATTGCCTTCAGTCAATTTTTCTGTATCAAGCACCCTCAAAACATGGATTCTGTGTACAAAACGTGTTGGAGGAAGTAATTGGCTATATAAAAGAACAAGATTTATCCTATTTTTACCAGGGCCCTGCAATATGAGTTTTTCTGCTGAAAATTCACCGTTTTTCGCTGCTTGATTACATCACTTTCTCTTCTTACGAACTAAGGACGAGAAAGTAATAACGACGAAAAACTCACATTCTGATACGTATGTGGAAATGTTAGATGAGGAACGCTATCTCTAAGCTCACCTTGGTAAAGGGATTGCATGGCCCAGGGAGGGAAGGGGGTTAGAGAGGAGGAGAGAGGAGAGGAGAGGAGAGGAGAGGAGCGGACAGGAGAAGAGAGGGGAGGGGGCGGAGGCTGAAGAGGCCGAATTCAAGCGACGACGCGCGTCCGCTGTGACCCAGTTCTAATGGGACTGAGGACTCGCCCCCCACCCCACCCCCACCCCGCTCTTTCCGTCATGGGCTGAATTTGCCAGCGAAAGTATGGAAATCATACCTCCACTCAGAGGAAGACCCCGGGCCGTTAAAACTAAACACGAAGAACGTATTACATGCAGAAAGAAATTCGTTACAGTTACTGAAACGCACATTGAACTACCGGTAGCGGTAGCTCAGTGCATCAACTGATGTCATTGCAGTGCCTCTGACCGGAAGGTCATAGGTTCCCACTCCCCACGGCGGCAGGATTTTCGACACTAGCTTTTCAGCTAGGTCGAATTCAGTCGCTGTCTGGAGGAGAATTCTAGCGGCCGGCTGCTCTGATCGGTAGTTTCCCGTGGTTTCTCCGATCAACACAAGGCGAATGCCGGAGCATTACCCTACCAAACGGGCCACGGACCGCGCGCGATCTGTCCTTCCTCTTCCTTGTCCTATCCTCTCCTCTTACACACACACTTACACTAACATGCACCACACTACCACATATTCCGGGAGACCGATCGGGAGCTTAGAGCTTGTCCCGGTTGCGGCGGTGCCCCGCTGGTGGGAGAGTCCTGGTTAGAGGGAAGCCCTACTAGCCGACGGTAGGTCGGTGCTGGATATCGCCATCCAGCGGGAGAAGATCACCGCCATCAATCAATCACATTGAACTGGATATACGTCCGACCTGTTTGTATTCAATTATTTGTTCTATTTTGTTTCATTGGAGCGAATTCTTCTCTTTCCTTTCCATATTTAATAATGCCTGCCCAACCTCATTTTCTCTTGTACCTCGTCTAATTCAACACCACGGCAATCAACTGTTCTCACAATGGTTAATCATTCTGTAAAGCTTTAAGACTCTCGGTATTGCACGGAATGTTTCGCAGACGATGGGGAACTTTTGATCATTCATAGCGATGGAGAACTTTCAATCGTTCATATTAAAGTACTCCTCGATGCACAGATGTCTTTTACTTTAGCAGGCATAATTTCAGGGAATGCTGCAGTGAAGTACCGACATTTGTAGCAAATTATTCAGGAGTAAGCTGAAAGTTTTTAATGTAAAACATTTGCGTAATAAAATATATTACCCTCCACACTGATAAACGGCCTACAAGATGTGTTGAAAAAGAAAGGAACGTAAATATGTGGCTCTGTCATATCCGTTTATCTCGGCTATAAAATAAATTGCAAGTCAATTTCATTCTTCCCAAATGAGTGAGATGATTCACGTTCCTGAAAATTATGAACTAGGATAAATTTGTTAAAGCGAAATATTTCTTTTATAAATGTTGGGCATTCTTTTTGTGAGACGACGCAGGAAATTCTAGTACAGACATGAAGTTCTTTGAATGCATTCGAACAGATTTATCTCATCAGTAATTCCCTGGGCGACGCTGTGCTGGTGTATTGCAGAAACATTCCAACGCTGAGGACGCAAAACAGGTTCCTCTCGTAGACATTCCGGCAAAGGCCGAGGCGAGGCGGCCGCGTTTGCTGAAGAAATGTGAGCGCGGGATTTCTTAATCTCCGGAATTGTCCGATCCGCAGAAGAAAGCGGAAACAGCGCGATGAAATCTTGGCGCAGCCAATTCCATGATGGCATTAGAGGCCTCGTCTGCGTTAGGGGGTTTCTGCTGAGTCTAGCCCCGCGTAGGCCACCCGCCCCCCCTGCGCCCCCCACCCGCGCGATAACAAAAAGTCGGCGGCGGCGCTCTCCGCGAAGGAGATGGAACCGCTGCGGGGGCGGCGGAGGGCGGTGGGCGAATCTTGCATATCGTTGGACGAAATTCTTTCGCCATTTTAGAACACAGGCTTGGGTGGCTCAGGGCGTCAATTAATGTTACTGCAGTGCTTCTGACCGGAAGGTTCTAGGGTTCGAGTTCCCACGGTGGCAGGATTTTAAACACTATCTACCCAGTTGGGTCGAGTCAGCCGTTGTCTGGAAGAGAATTCTAGAGGCCGACTGTTCTGATCGGTGGCTTTCCGTGGTTTCTCCGATAAACACAAGGCTAATGCCGGAGCAGTACCCTAACAAACGGGTCACGGACCGTGCGTGACATTTCCTTCCCATTCCTTGCCATATCCTTACCCCTTAATTACATAGACTTGCACGCACTACACCACCACACAACGGTCGGGAGGTAAGAGCTTGTTCCGGTTGGGGCTATGCCCCGCTGGTGAGAGATACCTGGTTGGGGAAAACCCCGCTAGGTGGCGTGTAGGTCTCGCTATTCAGTGGGGGAAGATCACCGCCACCTCCCGCGATAGTAATGCATTACATTTACGCGACTAATGACCTTAGCAGTCGCTTAGCTACTGCTAAGGCCATTAGTTTCACGCGCCTGAAATCACGAATCAATCGTCGCAATCAATGCTACTTTAGAGCACCGCTCACCTTCAATTCCTTGAGAGCGGAATTCCAATGAATAACCCACGTGTAATTCGATGGTGTGCGGGAAAAGGGAGTTGTGTCAATTTCTTCTGAAGATAAAATTTGGTTGCTTAGGGAGTTATACATGACAAAATGTATAATTTACATAACAAATCTACAGTTAAATTGAAGAGAATTAAATATATTCTTGAAATATTCTCCGTTGTACAAATATCACACATTTTATTTCCACTTTTTAAAAAAACGGGCTTTTGTGACTTAATTTACTTTCCCGAACACCGGCGGATTTATGGTAGAAAAATCAATTTCTTAGGAGTTTGCACGTGTTATCTGCTTCTTATAACACCACTGATTCATTCCACATACAGTCTTATCATTATTTTTTCACCGATATCATAATGTGATGACTTTCACCGATATCATAATCTGATGACTTTCCAAACAAAGCTCCTTGGGTACTCGAATTATATGAAAGTAAGTCAAGTATGCCATTATCCATATAAGTTTTTATTGTTCAATATAAGCTTTCCGGTGACTACAAAAAATTGTCATTTTTCCCTTCTCACATCGCACTACATTGCCATATACCAGAGTCATACCAAATCAGTTCGTGCACTACGTACAACAACTACTCGCATTGCTTCATATCATTGTTTATTAAGAATACGTACCAATCGCTTCAACTGTAACCCTCAAGACTACCTATAACCCGCCTCTCGTAATGACTACCTCCTTATTCAAATCGGCAAAGGTGGCTTAGGGCATCAACTAAGACCACTGCAGTGTGTCTGACCGGGAAGTCTCTGACCGGGATTCGATTCCCGATGGTGGCAGGATTTTCGCCACTAGCTTGTCAACTGAGTCGAATTCAACCGCTGGCTGGTGGAGAATTCTAGCGGCCGGCTGCTCTGATCGGTAGTTTTCCGTGGTTTCTCCGATCAACACCAGGAGAATGCCGTAACAGAAACCTCATAAAGGAGCCAAGGACCGCGCGCGATCATTCCTTCTTCCTTGTTCTTTCCTTTCCCACATACTTACTCACATGTACTACTCTACTACATATATCGGGAGACCAATCGGGAGCTTAGAGCTTGTCCCGGCTGGGGCGGCGCCACGCTAGTGAGAGGTACCCGATTGTCGAAAATGCCCCGAAGTCAACGAAGGTGCATGCCGATTCCCGCCAGTCACCTGGGAAGATCACCGCCGCCTCATGTGATAAAAACGTGCACCTAACTTACGAACTTACCTTAGCTGTTTACGCGCCAAGAACCATCAATCAATCCTTATTCAAAGAAAGTTATATAAATTATCTTACAAAAATGGAATTGAAACTAAGCTAACAATTTGGATGTTATAATGTGGTCAAATCAATGGCCCTAGGCGCTATTTACAGATATAAAACAATCTCTGTACATGGTATTATTTGACACCATGCTCTCGATCTTTTAACTCAAAATATTGATTTACGGAGTGATTTCACTTCGTTTTGACTTTCAAAGAAATAGATGAATTCCATCGGTGGGTCATCTATAGCTGAAATTTTTTGTATTTACGAACGTCTAAGATGCATATTAAGTTATAATGAAGTGATCTTCAATTTTAAAGCTTGTTTCAAAATGTCTGCATCTTTTAAATTGATCAGTATCGAGCCAGTAGTACTAGATTTGAGTTTAATTAAGTATTCCTTCAATGCCAAACTTCGATATTCGAACATATTTTGTGTTCAAGAAAATTCAAAGACTATAGGGAATGTCAAAGGATTTATCTTGCTTCATATCTGTTAATTTTTTGAACATAACCTATGGAAATAACTCTATCCCATTAAAAAATTGTAATGTTTCTCAAAAATTATTAATATAAAACATCGTTTATTTTATTTTATTGCAAATAAATTTATTCTATGACTGATGATGGTCCAAAATTGGATCTCGAAAGGTTGCAACGATGTAACAGTTAAAACAGTAAATTCCATTCGATGTGATTTTCTTTAATCGTGAACTGTAAACTCATATTGATTACGTTTGTCTATAACAAAACACAAGGAACTTTATACAAGAACGTCTAACACTAGCATGCATAAACCCGGGAAACTACATGAATGCTTATGCCTCTGAGGCTTTTCGCAATAAGCTCTTGAAAAATACACATAAAATTGATTTTATTATTAATAACAGCATTTCTTAATAATTGCAATAAACACAAACTCTTAATGCAAAACAAATGATCATTTATTTAAATAACTATTGATCCAAAGTGCATGAACCCGGGAAATCACATGTAAGCATATGCAAAGTCACTGAAGCCTTACGCAATACGCTCTCGGAAAATACACATTCAATGTTTTTATTCTTAATTATTTACGCTCTGAATAATTTCAATAAAACTCAACTCTTAATGTTGGAAAAAGGATTGTTTATTTAAATAACTATTAATTCAAGAATGCATAAACCCGAGAAATCACATGAATGCGTATGCAGGGCCTCTGAAGCCCTTTGCAATATGCTTTCGAAAAATACACATACAAATTTTATTCTTCATAATTTTATTCTTAGTTTTTATAGATAACACATATTCTAAAATAGTTTTCATTCTTAATAATTTCAGTAAAAGTGAACTCGTAATGATAAACAAAGGACCATTTATTTAAATGGAGGATGGCCCTGGGGAGCGGGCGTGCGGCCCACCGCGCCGGCGGCGGGCGAGGAAGGGCCAAGGACCAAGGGACGGACGGCCGCTCTCTCCGCGGCCGAGGGTTTTGCTCGCGCCAGCCGGCGCACCGGAATTCGGACACCCATTGGTCATCCAAGATTGCTTCTTGGGGCGGCAGGGAGGGTGGCGCGGCGCGCCGACGACGGCGGCGGCGGCGGCGGCGGCGGCGGTGGCGGTGTATACGTCCTCTCCCACCCGCGCCGCCCCGCCCCGCCCCGCCCCGCCCCGCCCCGCCCCGCCCCGCCCCGCCCCGCCCCGCCCCCGCCCCCGCCCCGGGCGCTTCCCTCTGGCCGGAAATTGTGTCCACTGCCTTCTCCCCGCGGCGCTCTCCGTCCGCGCTCTCGCTCGCCTCTCGGCTCCCCGACGCCGCTGTCGTCAGTTCCGGTTTCCGGGCGAGTCTTGATTCACCGGAACGCCCGGAACTTGAAAGAGACGCACCCACCGCCGTGCGAGAGATAACTAGCCGTGATATATTTGTTAATCCTACGCCCGGCCCCGCCCCTCTCCTCCCCCCGACGACGCCGGCGCTTCTGCCACAAGCGTCGTCCCCCACCCCCTTCAGCCCGTCGTCGGAAGGAGCCGCCGGGCGCTCCACTACATTAGACTGAATCTTGCGTCCGCCGGGGTCGAGATTGCGTCTTGTAACGTCACCGCGAGATATCAAGTGGTGGGAATATATGACACTGCCGTCAGCATTCTCCTTTTCCGGAGCGCTTTCCCAAATGGGGGCTCCACTTGGGCGCAAGGTGGAGGCGTCTCCGTCCCTTGCGGTAGAGTCGAACGCAGGAAATGCGCAGCGCAGCGCGGCGCGCAAACGCGGCCGCGCGATAGCAGCCAGCTTAAAGGTGGACTGCAAATCGAACCTTGCGGGATGCCCGCAGTTGGGGAGGGGGACGCATCCAAACTCACTTTTAGGGTTTTGTATTGATGTTTTGCGTTGGTCTGCGAGCAATTCCGTTAGAAATGTAGCTGTTAGAGTAAATGAAGTTTGGCTTATCACAAAACAGTTCAGGGGCATACTGAATGCGTACATGGAAACGAACTGAATACATTTTTCTTCTGTTTTCGAACGTTTCTTAGAATGACGCAAACAAACCATACAGATAAATTGTTTTTGCCTTCAAGTTGCTTACATTTGGTTCTTTTAAACTTACTTTAAAAAGTCTGCAAAATGAAAGTAGCATACCCGAATTTGCAGGCAATTAGGAAATGTTCATGGCCTTGAAAAGACAAAAATTGGTGACATGCTTTCGATGGTCCAAGACGAAAAACGTATTATTTTACCATACTTATGAGGATGTGTGTGTGTGTATGTGTGTGTGTGTGTAGCATAATTCGGGCAGGCTGAAAGGTTTTGAGATCCAACATAATACACGCATGAGAAAAATGTGTATATGCCGTTACAAAGATATTTAATTTTAAAAAATTGACGAGGAAATACAGTTTGGTACCAAAAAACTGTACAATACCGTAAAAATTGTCACTTCAGCCAAAAGTACGGGAGCCGGGGCATAAATCTAAGGCGTTACGACGTTTCACCAGTTCCCAGCTGCTCACATCCCGGGGTGGAAGATTTATTTCAGGACAAATGGTGATAGAAAAATAAATACTACGTTTCAGTCTCAAAAACATTCTTCAGTTTTATATAACCATTACTCACGAAAACAAAGGTTAAGTCACTGTTCTTGAGTATCCCTTGTGAAACCATTGAAATAATTAGTTCGTAATTTGTTACATTTTCTCCAAATCATCAAAACATTGAAATTCTTCATTTCGAAAAACTTAGATGAGGAAGAATTTCAGTATGTAGCACATCCCCTTCTCTATTTCTGTGATCTCGCAGTTGTGAGTACGTGCAGATGGCGGCAATTACATACATCTTGGAAATTCCTGAGGCACACACTCATTTATCTGCTAACAAGCGAGTCAAATCATATCTGTATGAAACAACAATTGTATACATCCAAATATTTTATAACAATTCACCAGCTCTAAAATAACTTGTATTTCTTCACAAAAAAATAGTTATTCCCCACCGTGAATTCTCATCAATAAGGAGAGGTTTTCTATAATTTTGCTATTTTTTATCCGTTACTTCACGGCATTTTGAAATTTCTTGACATTTGGTTAGAAGAACATTTGGTTAGAGAACTAGATGCTGAATAGATTAATACTTTAGCTCACATTTGCGCATATTTGGCCGATTTTTCCGATTGGTGTACATTCGTGTACTTATAGCACGCAGAGCATATTTTGCATATTTCGTTGGAAAAGAGACTCATCTCTAAAAAGTTTCGTGTTTTCACAGAATTAATTTATTTGTAAGCGTTCATTGATTAGAAAGAGTTTGTAAAAGTTTGCGTTTTTTCCCTTTTCTATAGATAAAATACTTGTGAAAATGTAAAATATTTCTTGATATATTTCGTTTAAACTAGGCAGGAAAATTAATCAAGACATACAATATGCTTCACTAAGATAGTACATACTTCAATTATTTCTCCCGCAAAGTAGGCTAGGTTGTATCATGTTTGAACAAAAATAGATCTTTTCATTCCGCATGCTACTCCTGAATTGTATCAAGAAAGGTTTATAAAGGAAATGAAATATTGTTAATTTTAATTACATATGTAAGTGCATATTTAAGAAATTTTAAGTCATAAATGCATAGTTTTAAAAGCATATTTCAATATGTTTTAGGCTATACAAATCCTCGTTCCTCATCAACATCTGAGAGATATATCTCTGTCCTTAACTGTAATATTCTAACGATACGCACAAAATAATACAATTTATCTATAAATGCTGAGAAAGTAAAGTAATTAAAGTAAATATGTGTAAAACCCTTTGAAATAAACAACTTAGAAACAAACTCTTTGAAAAATATTATACCAATGACGTATTCAAGATTCATTAAGAAATATTCAACCCATTGATGAGGATAAGAATATCGATCTTTACGCGATGCTTTTGTGTCTTCATCATATCTAAATAGTTCGCGTTCATCTATTCCACCCATGTTGGTGTCAAGATTTCTATGATTTTACGACACGAATTCACATAACCAGGCATCTTTCTTTTCTGAATATCACAAAACGAAAACATCACGTTGTTGTTGGTTTCTCATCACGAGATTGAGAATTACGTTAAATAAATATTATGTTCTTCATTTATGTAAACATTTAATTGCTCTTTTTACGAGGGAATACAACTGCATACTTGGTATCATTCAATCATATCTGGACAACGATAATTATGTGTTTAACCAAAAAACTTCTGGTATCAGAAAAAGAGAAGTTAAAAAAACAATGATTCGTGGTGCATCTCTTCAAACTTAGCAAAACATATTTTTTAGACAGCCTTAGTAAAAGCGATTACTTCGAGAGCATGCAAGGCATGTTAAATGTACAATTTTTAGTACTAATGCTACAATTGAGAAGATGCTCGAACGTTCAGATAAAACAATAAACTTGGTGGTTTCCGCAGAAATGTTGTCGAACTCCATTATTGTAATATAACGGGAGGAAAAGAAATAATTTTCCACAAACAAATTTTTTAACAAACTATTCGTCGGTTACAGCAGCAGACATGTTTCAAAGTATTTTACCTCATCTTCAGATCATCCAAGTTACTTGGTCAACATAGCGTGCGTTTTGAGCTAAACAACGTGTGTTTTGAGCTGTTCATTTCAGAGCTCTTAATCTTTGGGGAATTAGACCTGAATCGTCTGATCTACGACATGTCCATCCCCAGTTCGTTCAATCATTCATAACATTTGTCGACCTGTTTACACGTTATGTTATTTTCAATCTAAAAGACCAATATCAGGGTTCCAGAATCTTCTCCAAAACCATTCTTCAGGTTTCCTCTTTGTATCATACATCATTCTCAACCCATTCACTGCGGAAAAATCTCATAATTTATCGTATGTACTCTTCCTTAGTTTCTCGCATCTTCTTTTTTTGCCGTATTTGTTCAGACTGAGTAACAATTATAAGGTTTTCATCCTTAAACACTCTGCATCCTTGAATCATCTTTCGTAAACTGCATGGTAATTCCAGCAGCTTTTAGGTCAGCTCATGTTTTCGTGTTTGCTAACCGATAGTAATAACTTTTTCCATTATGAACCACTTCTTGATCACACATCTTGATCTTCGTTACGTTGCCAATACTTTCCTGCATTCCCCACCCCCACTCGCGCCTTGTTTTCTCTTATTCCCCACTCATCACCAACGCCCCTATTCAAATGTCCACGCGAGGAAACTTTCCACACGTACTTTTGCACGTCCAGGCGGAGCCTTGTCCCGTTCTCATCCATCCCTCCCCCACCTCGCCCCCTCCCCCTCCCCCTGACGGAGTGGTGGCGGCGCGGGACCCCTTCCGCACCCGCCCACCTACGCCCCCTCTTCCGGCCGCCCCTGTTATGGATGTGCCCGGGAAAGGAAAGCTATAAGTTAGACCGAGTCCGGAAAGAATTCAGCGCTTTAGAGGAAAACAGGAGCGCGGAGAGCGAGGGAACCGGCGACCGCGCACTGCGGCCGACGGGACTCACGGGGGCGGGGCGGGGCGGGGGAGGCGGAGCGGAGCGGGGAGGGGTAGGGTGCGGCGGGGTCGGCGGGGCGGGGCGAGACGCGGCGGGGTGCGGTGGGGGCGACGGGGCGGATCGGTGCGCGGCGGGGCGGAGCGGGGCGGAGCGGGGCGGAGCGGGGCGGAGCGGGGCGGAGCGGGGCGGAGCGGGGTGCGGCGGGGCAGGGCGGGATGGGGCGGGGCGGGGCGGAGCGAAGCGGGGTGAGCGGAGTGAGCGGGGAGGACAAGGGAGAGGCGGGGAGGGGCAGGGTGGAACGGAGCGAGGCTCGGGAGCCAGCAGCCAACCAGCAAAGAAATGAAAGTCGTCGACTCCGATACCGCACCAGAAAAGATGTGAAGAAAAGAAGGCGTAGAAAAATTTTCGTTCGTTGAGAGGGTAAGAGATTTTCTCTTCGTTCGTGTGTGCGTGTGCCTGTGCGTGTGTATGGAAGCGCGCATGTGTCTGTGCATGTATTTCGCGTCTACGAATGTTGGATTGGGGAACCGAACGTATAAGAACGAAACCTTTCCGGGAATGCGGAAGAGCGGGAGAGAGAGAGAGAGAGAGAGAGAGAGAGAGAGAGAGAGAGAGAGAGAGAGAGAGAGAGAGAGAGAGAGAAGAGGGTGAGAGAGAGAGAGGAGGGGTAGAGTGAAAGGGCGAGAAGGGAGAGAATAAGCGAGGACGAGAAAGGGTCTTGGGCGCCGTACTGGGACAAGGGCATTAGCGTCAACTTTGCGGAAAATTGTAGCCCTCCCAGAGGGGTTCGACAATGCGCGACTTGGACGGCGGCGCCGGCGGCTGCCGCGGCCGAAGCCAAGAACGGAGACGGGGGCGGGGGCGGGGGCGGGGGCGGAGGTGGCGACGGCAACGGCACTAACGATGACGAGATGGCACCTGCGGGGGAGGCTGCAGGCTGGCAGGGGGCGGGGCCACAGCAACGGCGCGTCAAGCGCGTGGCGCCACTTCTTCCGCCTCGTCGTGCCGGGCGCTCCAGTCCGATATTGAAACCGATCGCGCCGTAAACTGGGCCTGCGCTATCGCGGAGCGTACGGGCGCCCCCTTCCCCGCCACGCTGGTGCGGAGCGGCGTTCGGGGTTGTCGACGGGCATTATGAACTCACGCTGCTTGCGCCCTCGGCCGCGGCATACGATGCCCTGCGCCCCTGCGCCCCGCCCCTGGGCCCCGCCCCTGCACCCCGCCCCTGCACCCCGCCCCTGCTCCCCGCCCCTGCTCCCCGACCCTGCTCCCCGCATCTGTTCCCCGCCCCTGCTCCCCGCCCATGCTCCCCGCCCACGCTCCCCGCACACGCTCCCCGCCCACGCTCCCCGCCCACGCTCCCCGCGCACGCTCCCCGCCCATGATCCCCGCTCATGCTCCCCGCCCACGCTCCCCGCCCACGCTCCCCGCCCATGCTCCCCGCCCCTGAGCCCACTAAGTTCGGTGAAGCAATAGCGTTTTTGAGATGTCGTTTCCGGCCTTTCATGACCTTCCGCCTGTCGAAGCTTGAAAGTCGCCGCGCGCCTCCAGTTATTCGCACCTGTTATTCGTACGCCGTGCTGCCATCAATCTTTCTGTCGGTTTGATTGATTGACGTTTCCAGGCGTACCAACTGCTAAGGTAATTTCTCCCGTAACTATAGTGCTTATTTTTATTTCGGGTGGTGTTCTCCCCCCCCGCTGGAAGGCGAGATCCGGCGACGATCAACACGTCGGTTTGCGAGTTTCCCAAGCACGGTATCTCCCACTTGCGAGGGGCACCGGCTCAACTGGGACAAGCGCTAATCTCCCGACTGATATCTCGATATGTGTGGTAGTGTTGTGGTTGTAAATGTCCGAGTACGTAAGGGGTGAGGACAAGGGTGAGAAAGGAAAGGTCTTGCGCGGTCAGCTCTTTTTCATTTCACTGTTGAGTTTTCGAAAAACTTCATTTAAAGTCATTTTAAGCACTTCCACTCACAAATGCAAATGTAATAATGTATACAAATTTATGGAAATGTGCATATGTACGGCATGAGAAATATTTTTTAAAAAAATATGTATTTTTTGAAAAAACAAAAGAATACACCATATAATATAACCATATAACTTTAATTCATATTAAACAAAGTGCAATTAGTACTATCCATTGGAAAAGTTTGAAGAAATAATTTGGAGCCATTTTTGAGAAAATGGAGTTGGGCGTTTCTGAAAATGCGGAAATTTGAACTCATTTTTACAGAAAACTTGAGTTTTCGAGAAACTTTATTTAACATTATTTAAAGCAAATGTACTCATAATATAATAATGTGAAGAAATCGTCTTTAATGTAAATGTTACCGACGGCAAAGACAAACAATTTCCGCGATCACAAGTGTATAAAAGTTAAAATACGAAGTAATAACTGAAGGTCCCGTATCAGTTTGTGAACGAACTAATCGCTCGTTGTTTGCACGATCTTCATCGAAGTCCATTGTTCACATTATTTTTTTCGCCACTTTTTCAATTTATTACAATTTTTCAAGAAATGGACTATCAATGTAACACATAATGTAGAGGCAAGATGCCAGCACATCATTGTCAAGTACATTGTTACCAATAATTTAATTAAGTGCAATCACAATTTTTAAATTAGGGAGAAAGAAAAATATACTTAGGAAAACGTGATCGGATTCGACAATGAGGGAAATAGTTTTGACATAATGTGAAGTTTTAAAAAATAGGTGAAATAGATCATTTGTTTTGATTTTTTTTGTGAAGTTAAATATAAATGTTTTGAAATAATAAATTTAAAGTTCCCTTTGAACTTGTTTATTGGACACAAAAAAGGTAGCATGTCCAATTTTGCGAAATAATTTATTTTCAGTTATTTGAAATTTGGTAAGATTGATCGAGGAAGCATTTCAACAAATAGGGCTGGCATATAAAATTGATTGATTGATTTTTCGTGTTTCCGGGCGCGTCAACTGCTGTGGTCATTAGTACCGTTAGTGTAGTGCATGTTTTTTCTCGAGAGATGGCGGTAATCTTCCCCCGCTGGATGGCGAGATCCGGCGCCGACCTACCGTCGGCTAGTGGGGTCTCCCCTTAACCAGGACTCTCCCACCAGCGGGGCACCGCCCCAGCCGGGACAAGCTCTAAGCTCCCGACCGGTCTCCCGGAATATGATGTAGTGTAGTGCATGTTAGTGTAAGTGTGTGTGTGTAAGGGGAGAGGATAGGACAAGGAAGAGGAAGGATAGATCGCGCGCGGTCCGTGGCCCGTCTGTTAGGGTACTGCTCCGGCATTCGCCTGGTGTTCGGAGAGACCACGGAAAACTACCGATGAGAGCAGCCGGCCGCTAGAATTCTCCTCCAGACAGCGGCTGAATTCGACCTAGCTAGAAAGCTAGTGTCGAAAATCCTGCCGCCGTCAGGACTCGAACCTAGGATCTCCCGGGCACTCCAGAGGCGCTGCAGTGACATCAGTTGATGCACTGAACTACCGCTCCCGGTGGCATATAAAAGAGAAGGCCTAATAATAGTTTTATATAACAAGATTCCCCAATAAATTTTGAGATCTTATTTCAGGAATGATATAATTTTGACATCTTATTATTTTTAATTTTATTTTCAGTTAAATCTTAATTAAAAATTAATAGAGACAACCACCTGGAAATTGAAATTTGTTGCGCCCGAATGCAATGTTAGAGGATATTAAACCACCTATATAACATTGATGTAAAAATCGATGATTTTCGGTTGATGTATTATTAATGTAGATGGTTTAATTTTCAACATCGATGTTTTGTTATCGATGTCGCATCACTAGTTCTTGCTGGGGCTGTAGCGCTGGCGTCCGCATCCGCGTCAATGTTCGGCTACCGTTGCTGTTTGACCTCGCTGTTGCTGCTCAAACAAAACCTGCTCCAAAGCATAGTTCATTCAAATTAAACTATTTCTAAATAATTAACCTTTCAGTTTGCTGCCCCTTAAACTATACATGCCTTGTGTTATTTTGGTCCGCACTGTTTTTACCGAGAAACGAAAAGTGAAGGCGCACCTCCTGGCTATATGCAGTTTTCAAAATATCTGCTTGGTCACTTTGATTTTCGGTTGTGAAGATCTTATGATGTAGATAAAATTCTTATGACAGAAAATACATTTAAGGAAGGTAAAATATTTAACGTAGAACTAACAAATACATTTATTTTGTTTAAGAAGTATTGATTGCTGATTTATGCTATTAGGAACTGGTTAGCTTACTTCGATGTAATCAAGGCAAGGTTGTCCTAAATGTTATTCTTTTTTTTCTGATTATGTATTGCAAATAAAACAGTAAACTTATTCATATTTGTTTCATTTGTAAAAGTTAGAAATAACTACTGTTCCTGGCAATCGAAATAAATGCAGATATGTTCCACATGAAAGAAAAAACAACTGGCTAGGTCAATACAATGTCTATCCAATGAATAACACACGTATTGTAATTAATTGTTATATTTTGGATTATTTTAATCATAAGGTTCTTTTATTTACGCTTATGATGGCCACAACATAATTTAGGCCTAAAGTAAGTAACATTATCACTTAATAATTCATTTGTTTATTTCAGTCTGATTGATGGTGGTGATTTATTACTCAATGTATGAATTTTTCAAGTTATAACTGAGTTTTTAGTATGGCAGACATTACAATTTCTTCCATACTAGAACGGTTATATAGTTCAACATTATGTAACTATTTCTAATATTGCGAGAAAATATGTGCTGATGGGCACTTGTAGTTTTATTCGTACACATTACATTGCGGTTCTCTGTGGGTTGTTTTTCAAACCTCATTTTCCGCTCTGAAACCTTTCTCTTTCACATCGTCATCCATTTCTTCTTTTTTCTTTTCTTTCTTTCTTTCTTTCTTTCTTTCTTTCTTTCTTTCTTTCTTTCTTTCTTTCTTTCTTTCTTTCTTTCTTTCTTTCTTTCTTTCTTTCTTTCTTTCTTTCTTTCTTTCTTTCTTTCTTTCTTTCTTTCTTTCTTTCTTTCCTTTCTT
Source organism: Teleogryllus occipitalis (assembly GCA_011170035.1). Classification (NCBI taxonomy): domain Eukaryota; kingdom Metazoa; phylum Arthropoda; class Insecta; order Orthoptera; family Gryllidae; genus Teleogryllus; species Teleogryllus occipitalis. Next base: position 115,080 of record BLKR01003350.1, read on the forward strand.
TCTTTCTTTCTTTCTTTCTTTCTTTCTTTCTTTCTTTCTTTCTTTCTTTCTTTCTTTCTTTCTTTCTCTCTTTCTTTCTTTCTTTCTCTCTTTCTTTCTTTCTTTCTCTCTTTCTTTCTTTCTTTCTTTCTTTCTTCTAATTCCCATCTTACTATAAAATTCCAGTCTTACAATCGCGCACTCACTTCGTACGGTGAGAAAGTATTGTAATTGTCCGCCAGAAAACGGCGAATTTTCGACAGAGAAACTCTTATTGTCCGGCACAGTGGATAAATATTTCTTCCTCTAACTCGTTGGGTAGTCAGAATTCATGTTTGATAGGTCCTTGATATCCAAACATCGATTGACGGCAAAACGACGGTCCGTCTGTCGCCAAAGCCGTTCAGCTCATTTTCTCAAAAACATATATGCCTCGATCAATTTAAAGGAACTCGACGTCTTCTAAGTTTGAAACAGGTATTTTGATTTCTAGGGGTACCAGTACTTTACATAAAGAATCAACAATATTTTCAAAACTTTCGCGAAAATGGCTCCAATTTTTTTAATTAAACTTTGTCTTCAGATAGCTTAAAGGACGTTTAAGAGATTGGTGCAGGTCTCATTTCCGTTGAAATCCCTGATTTTTCGAAAATTGCAAAAAATTAGTTTTTTTTCGGCGTCGTTCTACAACTCAAATATTGAAAATTTTCCTCTGAATAAAATCTATTATTTAAAGACGCATCTTGATTTTAAAGTAAGGTTTTTCGAAAATGTAAGTAGGTTTTTGCGTAATTTTGTGTTATTTATAGGGAATGTTTAAAATTTTTGGAACAATTATTTTCTCAAACTGCTTCAATTTTTTCTTTATATACCCTCTTTGTATGTATTAAAAGACTGTAAAGAATATTACTAGTCTCATTTCCGGTAAACTCTCCGTGTATTCGAAAATTGCAAAAACTTAATACTTCAAAACTAGACAGTTGAAGAAAGAGATTTTTGTCTTAAACAAAATCTGTTTTAAAAAATCAGCTCTTCAAAAATGACATGTACATTTTTTAACGACGATCCCTTTTCGTGTAATTTCTGCTTAAAGTTAATACAATTTATAAAAAGCACTTTCTTAAAAACCACACCTAGTGTTATCTTTCATTTTTTCCACTGATAAAACAAGGGACGCTTAAAATAATGGCGCAATTCTCATTTTCGTTGCTCTTTTCATTTTCAAAAACTTCGTGTTGGAAATAATGGGCGAGACAATTATATTTTTAAGAGTCAATCTAAGTTGGTACGTCAGAGCGGCTGCCTAGCTCGGCGAGATAATTCGGTGGATCTAGTTCGAGTCTCGGCGTGAAAAAGAAGTTGCGGGTTGAAAAACCTTTTTATGTTCCTGTAGTAGTACAATATTGCGAGGCCGTTACAACTAACGTCACTGCAGTGCCTCTGACTGGGAAGTCCTAGGTTTGAGCCCCGACAGTGGCAATTTTTTGACACTAGCTTGTCAGCTAGGTAGAATTCAGTCGCTGTGTGGAGGAGAATTCTCGCTACCGGTTATTTGATCGGAAGTATTCCGTGGTTTCTCGGATCAACCTCAAGCGAATGCCGAAGCAGTTCCCTAAGAAACGGGTCACGGACGCGCGATCGTTCCTTCTTCTTCCTTGTCCTATCCTTTCCCCTTACACACACACTAACATGCAATACACTACCACACAAGCCGGGACGGAAGCTTAGAGCTTGTTCCGGCTGGGGTGGTATACCGCTGGTGGAGATATCTGGTTCACGGAAATCCCGCTAGCCGTCGCGACGGTAGATCGGCACCGGATCTCGTCATCCAACGGGGAAGATCACACCCACTGTCCAAGGAAAAAACATGTACTACACTTATGGAATGACCTCAGTAATTGGCACGCCCGGAATCACTAACAAGCAACCAACCAATTACCCGCTGCCGCCGTCGCCGCCGCCGCCCGCCGGGCATGCGGAGTAAGTTTATTTGAGCGGTTCTTGGGAGACTGTGCAGAACGTCTGACTCGGTGGGGGGGGGGGTCAGATGAAGGCAAGCGGCGCATTTTGTTCTTCCTCGCAACAAACGCTCCCGCCTTGTGTGGAAAGATGAGGATGGAGTTCCAGAAACCGACGCTATTCTTCGGCATTTCGTCGAAGATATAATGTACTCTTCTTGCTTAGTCAGGTGATAAACTTTAAATATGGCTGACATGATACCATTATAAGAATGAAGCATCTATAATCTAGTACTTAAATCTTTCTTTCTTAGAAACGCACTCGGCGTTTCTAACTAACGTACGTGCACGTTATTGAATACTGTTTAAAATTTAATTAGCGTATTCTCGGAATCGCGTTCAAGTGGTAATTTATTCATTTCGATTAAAACAGGAAATATTTTTAATTTGGGGAACATATTTATCTAAGTGTGTTCTAAATGCAGCTTATTTGAACTTGAAATAAAAAACTTCAGAACCGTCTCTTCATTGCTTTTTTAAAATAATTTTTATTTTAAGTCACATTAACTACAATGGTCATACGGGATTGTTACAACTACTGAATGCAATTAAAAGTCTATGAAAATATCAATATTTTTGCAATATTTTATCACTTTTTATTGATAACTTGGCAATGATAAAATTTCATTGTTTTTCTGTCATTTCCTAGGTATTTTTTTTCTATCTTCTTGGTCTGTGGGACATTCCTGAAGGGTGTGGTCTACTGATAGAAACAGTATTGCAGTTGGTACAGGTAGGTTGTGGAACTTTTTCAATTAGAAATTAAAAGGAGAGAAATGAAATTGAATGAAAGAATAGAGGATGATTTGTTCTAATTCTTGACAGAACAACTTCTTCTTGACAATTAATTTTGGGATTTGTTGCAAGTCCGAAGAAGTTAGATATATTTTTATGAAAATTTCTGGATTTTTCATATTTTCGATATCTAATTTATTGCTAATAAATTTCAAAATATTATGAATTCTGCTTCGGATGAATTTTATTGGTGCAGGTTTGTTGTAGCTATTTTACCTTAACTTTACCTTCACTTTCACACCAGCTTTTACTTTCGAGATCGGCGATATCATTTCCAAATATATCTTTATGTGCTGCTTTATATGAAATAATATTATTTTCCCCAATTTAGATTCATTAAAATATATTTCAGAAATGTGGTTTAATAATTCAGATGCTTTTTTATGTTTTTGTTGATGGAATCCAAAATATATAATTAGTCTGTAAATATACAAGGATTTTTTATATTAATGGAATTGTTTTTTCGTGCATATTAGGCCCGGTTTCACCAAACAAGGAGTAAGAGTTTACTCTGGACTAAACTCTGTTTACTCCAGAGTAACTTGTTGGAGCGTTTCACCAACACTTTACTCGAGATTAAAGTCCTTACTCCAGAGTAATTTCGAGAGTAATTTTACCCCGCTAAGCTCCGCCGAGTAACAGTATTTATCTGCAGAGTAAGTTCAGTTTCCGACGTGCGTGTGTATACCAGCGAAGTGTTATGGCGCGACGATTGCAAATGATGGCATTTGAAGATGATTCCAGCGACGATGAATATTATCATCCTGTGCGAAGACCAAGATGGATAAGGGAGAGAATGGATTGGTTTTCGAACTATGATGATCGGGATTTTGTCACGAGGTTCCGTTTGTCCAAAGCGTCAGCACTGTTCCTACTTGGACGAATTGAAAGTGATTTGGAATATTCTTCTGCCAGGTATGATCATTACAAATCAAATAAAACTTATTATAAGTTATATAATATGCTAGTAACTATGTATATGCTAGTAACTCTTGACATAAAATGTACTAATTTTGTTTTATAATTGCATTATTATTATTATTATTATTATTATTATTATTATTATTATTATTATTATTATTATTATTATTATTATTGCATTATTATTATTATTATTATTATTATTATTATTATTATTATTATTACTAAAGTAATGTAATTATGTAAAAGATTTTGAAGGAACATGCTTCGAAAATGTGGCAATGTAAGTAATAGTAAGGTTACAAACAGGCAAATTTGATTCCTATGTAGACATTTGTAGTTTGTTTTTATTGACTTCTTACCGTTTCTCTTCTAGGAATGCTTCTGTATCACCGATGGTCCAGCTGCTGACTACCCTAAGGCTTTATGCCACTGGATGTTCTCAATTAACCATGGGTGACTACATGGGAGCAAGCAAATCAACAATACACAGGATCATTCAGAGAGTTAGTGTTGCCATTGCCTCCTTACGAGAGAAATTTATTACTTTCCCCCACGGAGTGGAGGAAATAAATCGGGAACAGCTAAATTTTTATAAAATAGCAAGATTTCCCAAAGCTATTGGTGCAATGGACTGCACTCATGTTAGGATTTCTTCTCCTGGTAATGAAGGTCTTTGCTAAAATATATTTCAATAATTTATATTATTATGCTGTTTTCACTGAAACCCATGGGTTTGATTTTTATGTGCAGGGGGAGAAAATGCTGAGCTCTTCCGAAATAGGAAGAATTATTTTTCGTTGAACGTACAGGCCATATGTAATTCTAATATAGAGTTCACAGACATTGTAGCCCGATGGCCTGGGTCTGCTCACGACAGCACAATTTTTAGTAATTGTTCACGGCAAGCAATGTTTGAGAGTGGAGAACATGGGGATGGTGTTTTGTTGGTTGATGGAGAATATGCATCAACCCCATACATGATGGGCCCTCTTGAAAATCCTCGTAGCCCAGCTGAAAATTTGTATAATGAGTCACAGATTCACTCCCGAAATGTAGTGGAACGCCTGTTTGGTATTTGGAAGAGGCGATTTCCTCTTCTAGCTCTAGGCATAAGACTGATGTTAAAAAATATTTTTCCTGTAATAGTGGCTACTGCAGTAGTCCACAACATCCTACGCCAGCAGGGAGAACAAGATCCACCTGATGACCCAGACCTTGTTCTGCCTGTCCCTTGGCCCCAACTTCTATTGGAAGGACAAATAGCTGTTCATCGAGATAGGAGAGGAGCTGCAAATGATGCTGCTCGGCAGTCTCTCATAACAAACTATTTTGGAAGGTAAATGTAATTGTCTTATTCAAATGATTTTGAAAGTGTATAAAGTCTATTTCCAATGATCTGGTTCAATAATACACTGTATTATTATCAGTTTGTTATGAGGTGCTATCCCAACATTTTTTGTTGCCTCATCGTCATATGTTATGGGTCTTGTACCTATAGCACATTCCTGACTGGTGTTCCAGGGTACTTAGAGTAAATAACGGGATGGTCATTTGCTTGCCACCAGGTGAAATAGTTCTCTTCCCTTCCTACACCATATGTAATGTTTACCCTTTTGAATTCCAGCAATAAATTTTATTTGTTACCATTATTATGAGTTTGAATTAATATGCCTCTTGTCTTTGCTGCATGCAGTCTGAATTGTGACCAATGAACTTTCATACTAATTTCGAAACTAAAAAACAGAATAAATACTAGAATATATTCATAAACTTTTTCTTAATTGCAGGTATTGTAAGATTAATGACATCTGGTTCAGTGTCCAGATCAACACAAATCTTAAAAATCATTTATATAGCAGAACAATGCATTTTCTTTGTAAAGTATGATCACTTCATCAGATACATAACTACGGATGACTCAATTTCTTTTTCATCCATGTGGATGTGTTTAATGTAACAACCATAACCATAACCATATATTAGATTTTACATCTTACCAGAATTTTAATACCTTGGAAATGCTTTTTTAGATTATCGAACTATTTTTAGCTTGCTTTCCAAATTATTCAGACAAGAACATTTTCCCTAGAATTTAAAACTAACCATACTGGTTATTTTTCAGGAATAGAGTAGAATGGTAGTCAAACTCCAAGCCACTGCTTTACAGAACAACAAAATTTCTAACATTTCTAAAGTGGCATTCATCTTTTTATGGTAGTAACGATCATGCAAAAAAATAACACACAGTAACTTTAATGAATTTATTATTACCTTTTCTTACATTTTACTATTACATTTTCTCATCTCTTTCATTATCATTCTTGTCCTTATTTTCTCTTGTCGCAGCTTTTCTTTCTTCAGCTCCATGTCCATGATATGCGCTTCTTTTGCTGCCTCTCTCTCCTCTTTTGCGAACTTCATTTGAAGCTCTATCGCTTCAATTTTTTTTTCATGCAAGCGCTCCATCGAGGTCTTTGGCAACGTGGGCCTCCTCCTGCTTACATTTCTGGCCCTTTTTAGGACCGAATTGGGAGTTTCAATGGCTGCTCCCGTCTCTACTACTTCTACTACAACATTGTCTTCTACCATTAAGGAAGTAGACACCGGGGTGCGCAGCATCTGGGGATTGTATGATCCCCAGTTGTAAACCTTCATAAAATAAATAAAAACAGAATCATTAGTAAATGAAATAATATATAACTAGTAAAGGTTATAGTGGACAACACATTTTGCCCTTCTGATCATTTGTGTGTAATGGGAAGAAACACACAATACAATAACTGAAGATAGAAAAAACTCTCAAAAAGCACTTTACCTCAGTTTCACTTCTTTCTGGAGACTCAGGTCGAATTCCTAAATACTGATCCTCTGCATCCTCCTCCTCCAGTTGCTGGTGCTGTTGGTGGTGGTGGTGGTGGTGGTGGTGCTGGTGCTGCTGCTGCTGCTGCTGCTGCTGCTGCTGCTGCTGCTGCTGCTCCTCCGCATGCCCCAAATTCTCAGTTGCTTAAAAAGAATACAAAGTTTGAAACTGCAGGAACCGTCATTTCAATACACATAGTGCTGAGTTATTGGAAGTAGGCACAGGGATTCATACTTCACTTCTCAACCTTTTGAATGCTTATATGAAAAAGTATATTTATCTAGAAGATTTATTTGCTTTAAGGTGCACATCATATTATACTATTCTTTCTGTTCTGCTTTGTAAATATTACTCATTGGAAAACACATCAGAGTAACACTTTACTTAAGAAATTGTGCACATAAAAAAATATATAAAATAGTAATGAAAAAGTAAAAAAACCAATGAATTACAAACCTGATGTAGGCTGAACCATTCCAGCATCTGCATCATATGGATTATGAAATCCAACAGCAGCACTACCAATCAGTTGGATTATTTTAGCACTCAGTGGAGGGAGGGTTCTCATTGTTGAGGGTCCACCATCTATTCAAACCAAAATACATCATAGTTATTAGGTTATTATCAATGCTAATTTAATATACATGAATCTTATTTTTACCTGTTTTATTGGCTTCCATCCTCAATGTTGACAAGAGCTTCTTTGCATTTTTTTAAAAATTTGACCACTCTTTTTTCACAGTCTCGGCATCCCTGTGGGCCAAAGATGTGCGAGAATTATAAATTGTCGCAATCTTTGGCCAAACGTCAGCTCTTTGTACTTTTGTGGACCCATCCGTCTTCTTATTTTCAACTACAGATATAAATTCTTCCACAAGGGAAACAAGTAATTCCTTTTCAGAAGCATGCCAATTTGGGCTTCTCTGGCGCTTTTCAGAGAATCCTTGAGACATCTTTTGATGTTTAGAAACTAACTAATAAAAAAGATGAAAAAATATACTAAAATTACACTACAACGTTTTTGGGGGGAGAATTATGGAATATAGAAAAATAAATAATATGTTTATAGAGGGATACACTAATGTAACTACACAAATATAGATATATAATTTAGTTTATAGAGAGCTACACTAATATAAATAGAAAAGTAAACTAATAAAAATGAGGAAAGAACTAAAATTATAATACGAACTTTTTTTGGGAGGGAATTTATTATACTGAAAAAAATACGAAGAATACGATAAAAAATGAAAAATACAACTAGAAGCAAGAAGTAATAATAAAAGAGTGAAATAAAAGATACGGTACACAAGAAAATATAACAAGAACGCAAGCAAACACTACAAAATAAAGACAAAAACTACAAGTACTACAAAAACTAAGAAATCAGACCAAAAACACCACACAAAACTATAACACCACAAAGATATCAGACCAAAACGCCACACAAGACCATAACATCACAAGACGCTGCCAAAAACTCCGTAACTGAAACGATGGAACAAGTAAACAGTGGTTTGCGTTGGTTGATATTGGTTTACAGCCTCACTCTCGCTCACGGCCTCTTGAATCGCTTTCTACTGTGTATGAAAAATTGCGCGTTCAGCTCTTCGCGGAGTAAAATCGGGGAGTATGTACTCGAGAGTAAAATAACCCTCCAGAAGCATGGTGAAACGCTTATATTCTACTCGAGAGTAACTATCGTGGAGTAAATGCATACTCTTGAGTAACTACTCTTCACTTAACTCGACTGTTGGTGAAACCGGCCCTTAATGTGGCTGAATGTAATTCTGTTGTTTCAATTGATGTTAAAGGATGGAGGGTATAATTTAGACTATTACTATAATAATTCATGACAGCTCCAACACCATTATTATTCTTTACATCATCAGTGTACATCAATGTAAATATGATGATAATGTATTATCTCAAGTCTCATTTCTTCAAATTTTGCTTTCCAGTAGTTATTATGTGATGAACTCTTCTTTTTATATTTACAAAATCTTGAGTTAGTCATAATTTTGAATATAAACCATGGTGGACCACAGGGGTAGTTACCTCTTTCAATTTTTGGAACTATTACAATTAATTCTGCTATGTATTGCTTCACTTTTTTATAGACAATTTTAGTCCGTATATTACTGTTATTTATGTTTGAAAATTAGAGGAATATATCATTTCTTATTATTAGGTGTTTTGAAGTAAAAACTTGGATGACATATTTTAGTAGCAGAGATTTTCTTCGATGGATGAGAGATTGTTCTTGAGCTTCTAATTAAGATACTTCTATAGGAGGAGTGCGGAAACGTCCAGAAACGATTCCTAGACCATGATTATGAATTACGTCAATTTTATGAAGACTCCTGTTGCTGGCTGAAGAATATAGTATACTTCCTCAGTCAATTTTAGATCGAATAGTTGTTCTGTATGTGTGGTAAAAGAATGGATTTATCGCCACCCCAAATCTTGTTTGCTAAAGATTTTAGACTATTTAGACATTTTTTTGCATTCGACGGTTAATTTATTTATATAGGTTTTGTAAGTTAATTTTTGGTCGAGAAATATTACGAGACTTTTGTTATAGCCAATTAATATTAATGGTTCTTCACAAAGTTTCGATATGGGAAATACTGTAACTAGACTGCTAAAACACGTTGATTGTTATCCAATGCTTCATATTTCTATATATTTGTCAATCCGGAAGGTGGAGACATAGTCGTGTGCATGTCGAAATCCAAACTGAATATTTCTAATTATATGTTGTAGTTCAAGGAACCAAACAAAGTCAATTTATTATTTTTTTCGAATAGTTTACACATATTGCAAGTTAAAAATATTGGCCTAAAAATTGTTGGTTTTAATTTATCTTTATTTGGTTTGGGTATTTGTATAACGATTGCAGTACGCTATATTTTAAGGAATGCATTTTATGTCCAAATATTAAGTATATTTTTGTAATAATTTTTATATTCCTTTCATTGGAAGATTTTTAAGGAGAACGTACGGTACTACGCTGTCGGGTCCCGGTGAAGAGCTCTTTATGTGTTTCAGTGCTTCTTGAATTTCTTTTAAATGTAATAAGATCATTGAGTTTGAATGGTTCACTTTTATTATTAGCGATAAACAATGTTGTTAGCATTTCTCGATCTTTTTTGAATACCTAAAAGTGTCTGAATAATTTGATTAGCTTGTCTTTAGAGAGAGTGTTTCTCACGCAAAACTACTCATATTTTTGAACAATTGTACATGACCTTATGTCAAGGTCTGCATTTGAACAACAGATTTCATTACGGGGGAAAATCTCTTCGTTCAATTCAGTAGTTGTAGGATGGCTCTAAAAAACTTGAACTTTTGAAATTTTCGAAAAAAAGTGAAGTTAACGAAAATTAGACCTACACTATTTTAAAGATTGCTTTACCTATCCAAGGAGAAACCGCTGAATGGCGAGATCCGGCGCCGACCTACCGTCAGCTAGTGCGGTTTCCCCCTAACCAGGACTCCCCCACTAGCGGGGCACCGCCCCAGCCGGGACAAGCTCTAAGCTCCCGACCGGTCTCCCGGAATATGTGGTAGTGTGGTGCATGTTAGTGTAAGTGTGTGTGTAAAGGGGATAGGATGATTGCTACGCAATTGGATGCTTCGTAGGTTAGAATTTATATTATTTCATATTTCTTTCTTCGTTTCTTATCTTGGAGCTTTTGTTATACGTTTTGAAATTAACCTTTTAGAAATTATTTAAAACCTATTTTAAGTTGCGAAGAGTTGAATGTGAAAACGAATAATGGATTTCACTTTGCTAATTAAGATGTGGGAATGAAAAGTAATTTATATAAACACCGAGTAATTTTGATGAATATAAAAATATTATATTCATCATATTTTTCTATCCGTTTTTATTTTCTTGCTAGCGGCATCAACAATGCTAATTGGCAAAAATGTGTATTTCTTACGAATTAGCGGTCATTCTGGCTTATTGTAGCCCATTGTAACGCCGCACTGATAACAGAAGGCGATAATGACGGCTGCCTTGCGTTCACATTAATATAAACTAATAATTTTATTTACGGCTAAAATACACATTACACTGAATTCACGTTCTACATACGGTAAAATACGGGCGAGAAAGTACGTGCTGTTGTACCATCACTAGTTTTTACTGTTGAAATCGCCCAGTAATAACGTCAGGTTATTATCATTGAATATACTCTGATTCTGTGGTAAATTGCTTCTTCATTCTGGATACGCAGTATTGGTATTCGATAAAAGACCAGACTGTGTTAACAACCACCCTTCATTCTCCTGGCAGTGGCCGGTACCGAAAAAGAATCCGAGAACGGACGTCTCATAAAGTAATGTCTGCCACGAGCGACCTTTTCAAGAGTTCTTATCCTCTGGCTGCGTCAGCCCTCCGCTAAAATGTAGCCACCGAGGCCACAGTACCTACGTATAAGTCGTCCGTGTTTAAGATACCGCGCTGACTCAGGGACCAACATTCGTCTTCCATTCTGTCGATGGCACCAACCCCCCCCCCCCCCCGCCACCGGCACCGTTCTATTAGCAGATTAAACCCCGTCGCTTCTAAGGAAGTCGTACATTAGAGAGCCCCAGATATCCTTAAAAGAAGTATTTGCTTTCCGTGAACGAGCGATTCTTTCACAAACCCACAGGTCTAATTGAGACGTCAAAACAACGATAATCGCTTCGTTCTTTGCTTTTAATTTCGAGAGATGGATGTGTATTAATTCCGGTAAGTGCCCGGCCCCGCCGCTACAGTGCCACCACCGACCGACCGCCTTCTACACTCGTTTGTGGTGTACTTCGGGGGCGATGCCAAACCGATCGGTGTTTCTCAAGGTCCAATTCTCGGAAAACGTTTTGGACGAGAGGGTAAACGTGCCGTTATCGAATCATCTTAAAGGAATTTTCTTCCTTTTAGTCTCATTGTATTACAAGAGAGAACTGTTTCCTTTCTTAAATCATCATCATCATCATCATTATTATTATTAATATTATTATTATTATCATTATTATTATTATTATTATTATTATTATTATTATTATTATTATTTCTATCGTTCTTCTAAATGTACAGCTCACATACTTGTATGACAAATACAAATATCACTTCTAACATTAATATCATCTTTGAGAAGTGATGAAGCTCATTTGATGCAAGTTGCTCACAACTTTTAAACATTCATATGATGTTCGTAAAATACTTCAACTTATACTGGCATTCTTGTTCACACTGCATTGTATTTGCCCTATCCTGCTTCGTCTGTTTATAATTACATTATTACTATAATTCAGTCTACAACGGAAATGAATTTCTCCATTTCATCCATTGTCGCACACAATGTTTTTTATTGTCTTCATCTATTAAAGAAGATTAATCATGTTTCATCAATTCAAGAATTCTTAGAAGACGTCTGTAATTTATCGTACTTCACGAATTCAAAAAAGGTTATTTTAATTCACTCAATTTGAAATTTATTCGAACAACTCTTGGAGAATAATTTGTAGGAAAACTATCTAAATCTGACAATTCTCCCTTCCTTACTGTTCCCACTTTCTTATACCTATCATCCGTATGCTGTATGTTAAATGGCACATTTCTCTTTAATGATTCTTTACAGAATGATTCGGAAACTTCCTTACAGAATGATTAGTAAGTGTATATAAATTAATGTTCAGCAACAATTTGACACAAGTGCCCCTTTACAAAAAGTCTTCGGAGATTATAAATATTTGAAATGTATTACATTTTTAAGTGAAAGTGCTTATCAGAATTTCCTGCTTTAGCCCACTTCAACAAACATGTTGAGATCTTGGTAAATTGAAAACATTTTATTTACATTTTCAGAAACATATTTATATCTGCGTTCAGAGTTAGTTGTTACTGTATTGTTCCAGAATTTGTTAACCTCCCTTATTTCATTAATCTAGGAGAATAAGTACCGAACAACATGAACCAATATTTTTGCGGTTTTAATTTTCCATGTGCTGCTTATAGAGTACAATTCTGTTGTAACGTTACTACAATTCTTCTGTTCGTGAGATGGCATCGCAAGGGTTCAGCTTGTAACATTAATCCCTCCTTAAAGAAGATTCAGAAGTTCGTTCGTTTCCAAAACAACAGTGCACGTCAGCGCGCAGCTGGCTTCCGAGAACAGACGAGACGCGGCGGGCGTTGTCGCGGGCGCCTGGTGTTGATCCCCCGTCGCAGCCCCTGCGCGATCCGTTGCCGTGAATTCATGGGCCGCGCCGCCAGGTGGCGGGCTCGGCGCCTCCCCGCGCCTCCATTTTGTTTATTGAGCGCGTGCGTCGAGTCGCGAATGGCCTTTCCGGGTGAGACGCGCTTGTGATTTGTTTTTTTGGGGGAAGGCGCGGGAAAGCGTCGCCTCGAGTGGCAGGGAGAGAGGCCGACAATTCGGGAGTGAAGGAAGGTAAGTGCAAGAAGGAAGAGTTGGAAACAGAAAACAACTGGGGAAAATATTTCGAGATTTTTTTGTTGTTTTTTGAATAACTTTCTTACATTTACACACTTTGAGACACTTACACCAGATTTAAAATTCCGTTACAGGGTTAGTTCGAACTTGAATATTTCAAGAATTTTGTGAAGTACATATTCATAACTTGATATGGTGCTTACTCCAACATTTTAGGAGCGTTGCTCGTCATTTTTAAAAACTATCATAGAAGAATATTAAGTGCGTGTGAACGCAAGACCTTTTTGTGAAGGTGGGAAATAGCAGAAGAAACAACAGAAGAAACAGCAGAAGAAACAGCAGAAGAAACTACTTACAGTAGAAATTTAAATTCAAAATAACATTTCTTGATTGTAGGTTGAAGCACGCGGAAACCTCCCTTAAACGAAAGTTGATAAGGACGGAAGTGATGGAGTGAAAATGCTCTCGAGGAATGCCTCTCATAGGAGACACTTCCTGTTTTCTCTGGAAAGTCGTGTCAAACATTTCACAAGATGAATCAAACGAGTTGAGTCAATTTTTTCTGCGCTACACTTAAGAAATGCAAATTGCCTTGACACTTCTTGGTGGTAAAAATAAGAGGAGCGTCTTATTCAGGGAAAATAGGTGAAGAGGAACTTGCCCAGTTATTTATATTGGAATTCCGTATATTTTAAATGCAGGTGTATTTTTCAATGGCACGCTCTCAGAACTCTACTACGCACTGAAAACTTGAGAAGGTGCCGGATGAGTGCGCCACCGACTACGGTGGAACTTGAAGTGAAGAAAGCTGTCTTCTCATGCCTCTCAACCTCCAGGATGTGGCTTGCTCCGATGGTTGCTATAACAACCGTGACGTTATCCTCAATAACAGCGTGGACTCCACGCAGCTGCTATTGTGCTGGTGAAGCAGGCGACAGAAATACAATTCTTTTTTCACTGTGAAATTCGTATCGCGATCCTTTAATACTACTGTGATATTTAACATGGGAACTCTGTGCTTGATTCAGTGTGTTTTCTATTAGAAACATCTTTTTTCATGTCGAAAAGACTAAGATAAGGACATTTTAAGTTGTGGCGCCTTACTGAATCTCTATAAACATCTCTTATAAAAGAAGTTAAACATTCGGGAAAATATTGCAACCTTAGTTTCAAATGGTTATTTTTGCGTTGGTTAACGTGGTCATGTTACTTTTCAATTCTTCAGAAATTTTGTTGGAAATGCTTGATTTTTAGCAATAAAGGCGATGTTTGGAATCGAGAAGAGTTTGCTGTTCTCTTCAATATAACACGATCCTTGCAAAAGCGCATAAAGAGTATATAAAATGCCAAGTTAAAGTGAAAGAAACTGAAATACAATATCGGAAGTTCTGAAGGGAAATGCTAGAATGTATACTGTGTAGAGCAATGAAAATGTACGATTGAACAAACTTTTCCTACAGTTAGATCAGTTATTGATACGGTACTCTACTAAAGTAAGCAAGAAATATCATTTCACGGTCACGCTGAAGAAATAGTCTCTCTGAAGGAAACGTCGACGTTGCTGATATTAAGGAGTCGTGGAGATTTTAAAAATCAGTATCTAAAATAAAATGTCGTAAGGGTAGAATAAAAAATAATTCAAAATGAATTAATACAGAGTATTTCACACTACATCAATGATTTTGTTAAAAAAGAATTGGCAAGTCTGATTATTTAAGTTCAGATAGATGACAAGACTGTCTCAATATTATGCAATAGTAAAGTACGTTAATGCTGTCGGAGCTGTAGTGGGGAGTTTCTTAGTTTTCTATGATGTAAGTGCTGATAGAGCAGGCAGAGCCTTGACGTACACCTGCCAAGATAGGATCAGGGACAGAAAGCGCGTCTAATAATCGTATGGAGGAGGACCTATTAGTGATGAAGAGCGTTTGTATTAGAAGTACGAGACATTGTGGGATGCCGAGTTTTTTTGAGTTTGAATAAGTCAGGATGCCCAACTGAGTTAAAAGCTTTCTTGTTGTGGAGGAAGACTGTGTGAGAATTGGTGAAAACCTAAAATGTCATCCGTAAGTCTTAGGATCGGATACTTTGTTGAGAATAGTGATTGAAAACTGAATTGATGCTGCGGTATGACGGAAATTTCAATGAGGTAAGCTTATAAGCGAGAAAGAAAATATTTTTCAAACATTTTGCTGATGGATTGAAGAAGACTAATGGGTTTATAACTAGATGGAGAAGAGGGTCATTTCCGAGCTTAAGGATGGGGATTATATGAATCTATATATGTCTAGGTTTTTGGGAAGAAAGTTATTCTTAGTCATGGTTTGAAGTTATGGGCAATAAGTAGTACTATGGCTTTGAAGGGAAGTTGCTTCAAGATAAGAGATAATTTTTATCAGGGTGGCTATTTTATCTGGACATTTTGGGAATATTTTTTACAAGGGTGAAAGGAACCTGAATTGGCATGATGTATTTTATGGGATGAGGAACAGTGATTTGTGCGTTGTTTACATTTTGCTCTATTTTTAATGAAATTTGGTTAATTTTGATTTTGTGGGGAGGATGAGGAGTAAAAACGGATGTAAAATGATCTGCATATGTGTTCGACGTTTCGATTGGAGAGAAGTCGAGGGTGAAGGGTGTTTGGAGGAAGGGGATGAGGTTAGTTTCTTTTTTAGCAAGCGGCGTGTGAAGTTCCATAAGGAGTCGTCGTTTGGATGCGCAGTTAAGATTTGCTTGTGGAAATATTGTGCATGTACTAAAGAAAGAAGAACCCGTACTATTTTTGTTAAGAGGTTTAAGTAGGACTTCAGAAATGGAATTCGAGGCAGATGATAATGATGAATGGTCTCTTGTTGTAGAGGTTGAGGTTTAGGAATATTGTAAGAAAGAGGGTTGGAGGTCGAATTTTCGCTGAGGGTGACGTTTAACGTAGGGTAACATCACAGTTCAGACACATTAATGTGACCACCGCCTACGTCGCAGTAATCATGCAATAACCCCTCACGGACGGCAGGTGGCAACACTAGCACTGGATGACAAATAAAGCGTGTCAGATTGAAGCGAAAAACAGTATACGGGCGGACAAACAAGCAACTGTAGAGCAACTGACCATCCAGAAAAAACAAGGAGCAATGAATACGGTCTCCTCAACAACTGTTCAGCGAACATTGCTGCATCTGGGCCTCCGCACCAGGCGCCTAGTTCATGCTCCTATGTTGACTGTTATTCGGCAACGAAGGCTGGAATTTGCATGCCAATACGTCCATGGAGTGGCGACAGGTGGCCTTTTCAGATGAATCACATTTTCTGCTCCATCGGGCTCCATCTGCTCCGTCGTCTTTGGCATATAGGACGAGAACGCAAAAACCCTGTAACAATCGCCAGACGAGTCCAGGCGGTAAGATAGAGCTTAATGGTGTGGGTAATGGTTTCGGTTCTGTGGGTGATTTCGTCATGTGGGCATTCCCTGGGAGATTTCGTCATTCTGGAAGGCAGACTAGATCAGCGGAAATATGCAGCCATTCTTTGAGACAACGTCCACCCTCATTTGCAGATCGTTAGCAAGAGAGCATCTACCTGCGGGACGTGTCGTGTCATACAGCTCGCAGTGTACATGCGTAGTTAGAAGAGCACCAGGATGCGTTTACAGTACTCAACTGACCACCAAATTCCGCCGATTGAAACCCAATCGAGAGTCTGTGGGACCATCCCAATCCGGTTGTACGCGCCATGGATCCGCAACCGAAGACCGCAGCTGCACACGGCACTGGAGTCGGCATGGCTCCTCATGCCTGTCGGTGCCATCCACAACCTAATCGACTCTTCCTGCACGTATCGCTTGACTTGGTGGCTCGTCTTGACGGGTGGTCAAATTAATGAGATTGTGTAGAATCTCATGAGTTAGTGTGGATGTAGCTTTGTCAATTTCATTTTGGGTAGGTAAGGTTTTTATTCGAGGAAGCAATTGAGTTAAGGGGGTTCGATAGGTGGGGGCAGTTCATTTTTCCTGTACTCTGGGGATATTTTCGCCCTCTTTTTTAATATTCTGAAAGTTGATAATTTATATTTGAGGATATTTTCATCCTCTATTGAGAAAATGGAATTTTTTTCTTCACTATCTTAACCGAAATTTCCATTGTTTAATGTAATTATAAAATGTTAAAATTATACGTATTAAATTGCTATTTTGTTAAGTTACATCACTTATTAATTTATATAAGACTATTTCATCAGTATCTTTCTTTCAATCAATAAAAATATTGAAATTTACAAATAATGAAACCGTCAACTAGAATAAATAAAATATAGTATAGATTTTGCCATTGCCATTGATCGTGAAGATTATCTAAATGTGTAGAGAAGTTCTCAGATAAAAATAATTAAATTGTTTTAGGGTGTATACATAAAATATTCAACAAAATTACTACCGTTTCTTAATGAAAAATTGAGTGAAATTTACGGAAGGTTGATAATTTAATAAGAGTTGATACATTTTCAGTCATGTATTATATGCATATAGTATGTATGCACTTAAAACAAAATTTCTCCCGTTTATCCCTACATTCCACTTCATAACAATAAGCGATTACACACTCGAGGCGCTGGCATGCGTTCCACGAACTTTGCCTTCTTTTCGGTCTCCGCCTTCGAGGAGAAGAAAACAGTAACATTCCAAAATGCTTGATATTCTTAACACTCCATTGACCTTTCGAGTTTTCCGAGTCACAAGTTCACGATCACATGCAAATTACAAATCTCTTCGGTTAATAATATCTCTTCCAATACCCCGCAATATCTCACGCCGAAAGCGCGTTAGCGAGATATGGCAATTTTTTTCTCCAAGTTGAAACTTTGATAGTTACGCGAAGTTTCGGTGTTGGAAATCGGCGGTGTCGGGTCTTAGTTACCCCGCGAAGCGCAGGCGAGTCCCCCCTTTCCTGGACTTCCTATCTCTCTCGCTCCTGGAAATTTCTCATTTCTCAGTAAAACTACAAGGAAAGTAGCGTCATCAGACGACAGTCGAGTTTCTTATTGGGGCGGGGGAGGGGCGCTGGAGGTGGGGCACACTGGAGGTGGAGGACGGGGGGCTCCGGAGACGCAGACTCCAGGATCCTGAGCAACTGGGAAGGAAATTATTCGATCACATTTTAATGAGGAAAGTCCTCGAAGCGCGACATTTTTTGTGTGTCCTTTTTCGCCGTGCCCTCGCCTCCGGCCCCTCCCCCTCGCAACCCCGCCGTCCTTTTCTGGGTGTCTGCGTCGTGCCGCCGTCGGTTCATTATTCCCTTCTCCGTCCAGCCCTTCCGCCTCGTCCCGCTCTCCCTCGCCCTTCCGCCAGGAGGCGCTCCCCGCCCCTGCCTTCACCCCTTCCCCGCCCCGCCCCGCTCCGCTCCAGACGTCACCCCCCTCCCCGCTTCGCCTTGCCGCCCGATGGCATCTCCGGGGACCTCACGAAGCGGCGGGAGAAATGGATTGGAAAAGTATTCTTTCTCCTTCGCCTCGGTCGCGCGTACCTTTCTCCCGTCTCTCTCTCTCTCTTTTCTTCCTCCTTCTGTCGTTCTTCCCACTTCGTCGCAAACTTTTAGTTAATATCTTCGTGACGGTTTCTCGAACCTTCCGTCCTCTTTTACACAAGGGCGACCCGCCGCGCCGCCACGCCTTCTCCCGAGGACAGGGGTGCTCATATTTCGCGGCTGTGTCATCGTATTTTGAACTTAATGGTGGATTGGGACCCGGCGCGGGGGCTCCTGTCTGGCGCGGAGGTGTTACTGCAATTATGTCTCTCCTCCGCCGAGGGCGCTGGCGGCGGCTGAGAGGGTGGCGGATTTATTTTGCGAACCCAGCGCTGGGGGCCGAGGGCTGACGGCTGACATTCGGAAAATGGCGCTTGGATAAGCGAAAACGATCTGCGCCGGGGAGGGCGTTCTCTTGTCAGCCCGGCCGTGAGGTTCGCGTTATAATGCCAATACGAGCTAGAAAGTTATTTCATGCCAACGTGGCGTTTTATTCCTTTGTGCTAGTGGTTTTGTTGTTTTTTTTAAATTCTCATGCGTCGAAATTGTTTGTAATTGTTCTCTAATTCCACTAATTTTGAAATATCCGAGGTTCCATTAATCTGAAACATCTCCAAGGATGTAGTCAGCATGTTTTATGTGTGTATATCTGCATACAGTGTATTTTAAACTATATTTCAGAATGATTGAATTTGTGTCATCGCGTAAGTTGGAGAAACGAGTCTGCACGCTACCATTAAATTTGTCGGAAACAAGATCTAAGCTTCCTCCTAACTGTTGAGCTGCCTACCAGTACATGTTGACGAAAGTGATTGCTTCAAGATAAGGGGGAATTTTGAAAAATATTGTTCTTTCTTGTCACGTAAGTGTAGAATATACTGTTGATTCGCGCTCTTTATTTTTATGGAAATCTATTTTGAAGTTCACGTGTTGAGAGATGAATTCAGTCATTTGGGTGATGTAGTGTTTCATTCTTTTCGCATGATAATTTTATTCATTATATCATTTCGGTCTTTTTGCAGTTATATCAACTATAGTTTCGACTTTTGATTGAATGATTACGGACTTTTCAGATAACATCTCCAGGTATCTTAGTTATCTGTAATCAGAAGTTATCTTGTTAGAACGTAAATGGCTTCCCCCAAAAATTATTTTTGTATCCCTTGCAAATAATACATTCATTTCATTTTAATCAAACATATTTGTCAGGTGTACATAAAGTCATAGGTAATATTCTTAAAAATTGTTTCCGTTACACTGATACCTACAACTCAATGATGATGACAACTCTTGATTAGAAAGTTCAGTACAGCTATTTATTTATTTATTTATTTATTTATTTATTTATTTATTTATTTATTTATTTATTTAATTTATTTATTTATTTATTTATTTATTTATTTATTTATTTATTTATTTATTTATTTATTTATTTATTTATTTATTTATTTATTTATTTATTTATTTATTTA
Source organism: Teleogryllus occipitalis (assembly GCA_011170035.1). Taxonomy (NCBI): domain Eukaryota; kingdom Metazoa; phylum Arthropoda; class Insecta; order Orthoptera; family Gryllidae; genus Teleogryllus; species Teleogryllus occipitalis. Next base: position 135,093 of record BLKR01003350.1, read on the forward strand.
TTTATTTATTTATTTATTTATTTATTTATTTATTTATTTATTTATTTATTTATTTATTTATTTATTTATTTATTTATTTATTTATTTATTTATTTATTTATTTATTTATTTATTTATTTATTTATTTATTTATTTAATTTTCAAAATCAAAAATAGGCATTCACTCTACTCCGTGCATTAGTTGCTAAAACTTTACCATATGCCCGTTACTAAATTTTGCTGAACTCGATCACTGGGAACGATTTTCGGATCACTTCACCTGCAATTAGCAAACGATCGAATTCTACCATTGAACAACGTCTGCTACATTGTTCTTCCCAGTTGTCAAGAATTACAGATTTATAGTATATTTGAGATGCGACTCGGGAGGAGCGGCGGTGGCCACCCCTGTCCTCGCGTTTCCGGAGGCTGCGTTCGGCGGCCACGCGGCGCCGGAGGAGGCGACGGCGGCGGCGGCGGCAATCAAGGAGGATAACGATAAGTTAAGACTGTACGAATGTCGCAGATTCTGTGCCCCGCCGCCTCCGCCCCCACGGCCGCCGCCGCCGCCGCCGTCGCCGGCGCAGGAAACTTTGTCTCAGTTGGGGCTCCGCGGCACGGAAGAAGTTTTGAGGCAAGCCAGCGTGTTAGGACACAATTCAGAAGTTCGGCGGCGGTGGCGGAGGCGGCGGCGGCACCGGTGGCGGTTGCGAGAGCTGCGGCGACGACGAGGGCGGGAGCGGGGCCGGGGTCGTGGGTGGCGGCGGCGGCAGAGACGCGGCTGGTGGTACCCAAACGACGTCCCTTTCCCCGTATTCTCTTTCTCTGTCGCTTCATCTGTCTGCAGCCTGCAATTTCGACGCCAAACGGTTGCACGTTGCAATTCGTATCCGCATTTATTACTTCTTTCCTCACATCCATGATCCACGTGCAAAAACCTGTTTTAATGCATATGAAAGTTCAGAATGTTCAGGGAAAAGCGAAAGCCCGGAAATAGCCGACATCCTAGATTCTATCCCTTCGTTGTCCATAAAACAAAACAACTAATATTATAAGTAATTGTAGCTCTATTGACATATTTTCTATAGGGGAATTTTTGTTACCTGTAAACATTTCAATAAATCGTTTATTCTCTGTCATATTAAACTTTAAAAATACACAATAGCAGTAGTGCACAGTAGAGAGTTCGTAGTTTAAATGGTGTTGGTGCTGAATTTAATTTTAAACAATATAATGTTTTGGAATTACGAAAATGTATTACATAAAAATATAAATTAGACTATTTTGATAGAGGTATATTCTGCTATCTGGAATTAAAAAAAAATTAAGCCAAATTAAAATATATATTACTTCGGCACCCGTGACATTCGTCTCATCTCATCGGTCAAGGTCGCTTTAAACCAAATTCTCTCAAATCATTTACAGTTTGTTTGTACAAATGTATGGATTTGTTTCTATTCTCTTGGAAAATATGTAGAACGTAATATGAACCAAATGAAATCGTTTCGCTACATTGGTCTCTTATATATGATTTTTATTTTATCGTATACTAACTTATACGCGGAGTAACATTACATGGTATATATTGAAATTTATGTAATGCTGCGGAAAATTGATTCCGATATTTCAAAGGAAATAAGTTATGGGGCTCCTTGATACCGAAAAAGTGTTGTTCTTTCATTGTTCTTATGTTTTTGTTTTTCAAAACATCCGTCCGTCCGTCCGTTCGTTTGTTCGTTCGTTCGTTCGTTCGTTCGTTCGTTCGTTTGTCCGCCCGTCCGTCCGTCCATCTGTAAACAAGACTATTGCCTAAATTATTCATATGATTTTTGTTAAATTAAAATTCTCGATGGATAAGGCCCGACTCGATGCCTGCGAAATTCAAGATATTGCTTCGAAGTTTGGAATTACTTGACATGAAGCCCTTCGGACTTTTTCAACATTTTATAAAAAGAATGATTCCAATTTTTTCTTTATATTCCTCATAAGAATAGGTTGCTATGTACTTAGGAAGAGGGTACAGGTCTCATTTCAATTGTTTTCACTAAATTTTTGAAAAAATAAAATCTCGACTGTTTTTGAACCGCCTCTTACATCTACATTAATTAAGATAACTATGTTTTCGTTGAGGGGAAAACTCGTATTGTGAGGCCAAGATGCAGTAAAAGTGGATACGTCTTGTTCCAAAACGTAATATATAACTTCCTCTAACCGTAAACTACGGTTAAAGAACGTGGGCGTGGGTTGCAGTTTCGTTGAAATCTCTGATTTTTCGAAAATTGGGAAATATCAAAACTTTTTCGGTGTCTTCCTTCAACTACAATATCAATGAGAGCGGTTTTTGCCTTAATTAAATCTATTCTTCAAAGTAGGATCTTTAAATAAGATCAGGACAACTTTAAAAACTGAGTAGATCTTTACGTAATTTTGCAAGGAATGTAGGCAAATTTTAGAAACAAGGTTTTCTTACAAAAGGCTCCAATTTTTTGAGAATAAAGTACCCTTTTAAAGTTGGCTTCAAACTCTGTGTAGTAATTCATTGCATTATTGATTGATTCATATAAATTAATTCAATTATTTTAATGTGTTAAATAATGACGTGTCGACCTGGATGGCCGAGGTGGCTAAGACCGACTCAGCGCTTCGGTCCGAAGGGTCGCGGGTTCGAGTCCCGCCTTGGTCATGCCTGTTTGTCCCTTGACTTTGTGTGTGTGTGTTGTCGCGGAGGGCCTCGCGTTCTGCTGACCCCAGATCAGAGGAGCCCGCAAGTGTTTGTCTAGTGTATGGTCGAATATGCGCCCCTTCGGGACGTAAAGGGCAACCGGCTGTCGGCTGGATAAAAAAGCCCTAGGAAAAAAAATAATGACGTATTACTTCCTCTGTGTAGTTGTTTGATGGAAATACGACCTGTGTTAGGGATATTCTAATTTAGACGTCACAGTTGTAATAATTTCAAACCATCAATTTCACATTGGGTCACAATAAAGGACATATTACAATGTAATGAGTAATGTTAAATATCTTGCCAACAAGTCAACATAAATTAATCACATCGTATTACCAAGAAGGATAATTAGGGAAATATGTGCAAAGGTGAATAGCATTTCTGAAAGAAACACATTGAATTCGAATATAGCACCCAGGAAGACCATAATCGCGATAAATTAATTTCTTAAGATGGTCAGTTTACAAATTAATTATTTCTTCGTTGGGGGTGGTGACATTTTATTGCGTGTAACTCGTTCAAAATATTAATCTGCCCGAATGGGCGTAGATGACGTTTCAATTGAATAAAGGATGTAATACATTAAAGCGGTGAAGAGTGCCTCCAAACCAAATCGATAATCGAATGCTCATGTGAAAGAGGCTAAAAAATGCCTAGTTTTCCGAAACATCAGCTTCATAGGAAACTCTGTTGCAGAGATACGAGAAATACGTTTTTCATATTTTATTTTTTTCTCGGCTTCTATTGCGTGTATTAGGCTGAAAAAATTGCAGGGACAGGGAAAAATAGTTGACTTAGAAGCTATTTTTATGAATCAATTTTGACGCCAAACTGAAAACGAAAAAAAAAAAAACATTAATTTATTTTCGATGTGATAACCGAGTATTGTCTCAGTCTAGAATGTGTCTTATAACATTCTATAACTTATTTTTTCAGATTATTAAACAATATGGATGATAGTGAAAGAAATGAAAACCAATTTTATCAGTATAAAAATTTGAAATTTTTGCCAAAATGTGATCGGAAAAAACGTTTTTACCAAAATTTAAACACAGATTCAATTACGACGTATGAACTCGAAATGTTATAGTTGTTACATCGATTGTGTACCAAACTCAATCGGAATATCCATGTCGAAAAGAGATGGGTGGGTTCTTGAGCTTTCGACTTCAGCCAATGAGTTCAGGCATCAGTTTGCTTCAACAGCGTGAATTTTAAATGCCAAAGTTATCACAGTTACGAGTCATCGAAACAGAAACACATAAGCACTTTTTTAAAATCTTACATCATTTATTTCATTTTCTTCATCGTGGTATTTTTGTTGCGGTGGTGGTGCTGCACAGAACGAGCAAAAATCGGTGGACCGGAAAAGCCCACCCATCTCTTTCCACCATGGAATAATGTGTGTGAAACGATATTATTGTGAACGTGCGAACGGAAGTCGCACCATGGGATGCTGCTCCCCCATACTTGTGATTTTTTATTGTTTTTTATAGTTTAGTTACTCGGTGAAAATTGTTTAACCGCCAGAAATTTTGAGTGAACTGTGTATAAGCGAACGCCTGAAGAAGACAGTTTCTAAGATTGTCTGATTGTCAATGATTAATAAATATACAACCGTGTAATTTGATACATATAAACATGAATGATTAATATACCTAAACCGAGAAATTTGATTTATATTAGAAACAATACACAAATCTAAAATCAAAAGGGGTTTGTTGATTTTATTTCTATAATATCAATACTTTCCACATAAAAACAAACATTTGTCAGCAAAATGTTGTAAATCATGCTGATAAGTGAGATTTTTCAATAATTGAAATATACATTGTTTAAATATTAGTGAAATTATTTTTCCAATCACTTTTTGACGCGAATTTTAAATTTTTATACTGATAACATTTGTTTTAATATTTTTCACTATCGTTCACATTGTTTAAAAATTTGAAATGTATATTGTAGGAAGTTATAAGACATATTCTGGGGTAAAAACTGAGACATAACTTCAATGTTATAACGTCGAAAATCATTTTAAAAAATTTATTTATTATTATTCGAATTTGGCGTGAAAATTGGTTGACAAAAATACCTTCAAATTAATATATTTTCCCCAGTCTCTGCAATTTTTTTAGCGTGATACACACAATAGAATCTGAGAAAAAATAAAAGATGAAAAATACGTTTCTCCGTATATCTCTGCAACAGAATAGCTTAGAAGGCTGATTTTGGGTAAAAGCATTGTTTTGAGCATCGCGATTATCGATTTGGTTTGGGGAACTTTTCACCATTTTATTTGGTTATATCCTTTAAAATGAGTTGATCTCTTTCTTAGAGTTATCAAAGAATACTTACTAATTGATTAGTCGGTCATAGATTATAGCCAACTAACATCCTTACACAGTGTCTTAGAAATAGTATTTTTCTTTTAGCAAAATTCTAATAACGTATGTCCTTCAGTAAGGTTATTACTGTGACCAAAAAATGTTTGTTAATAACTATAAAAATCCCATTTTTATCTCTCCTGTCTTTCTTTTGTCTTTCAATAATTGTCTTTCCGTCAAGAACAGTCATAATATTTCATTGACGATACAATACTCTTCTCTAATGTTAAATGTGATGTGTGTACGTTGTATTCTTAATATTAACGAACACATGGGGGTTTGTTGTTGTGCTGTATTCGTAGAAATGTTACAAACATTTTTATTTGACGATAAACAGTATTATGATAAGAATTAAGTTTTTTCACGAGACATGGATAAAATGTGTAATGTTTGGCATTTCATCTTCGTTCTATTTGTTTCAATTATTTGGGTGATACTACAACCCTTTATTATATATAACATCGTTTTTAGTTTATTACAAAGTCCCAAATTTCATAAATTTTAAAGAATCTGTAACTATGATACTCGTAGTTTTTATACATAGGTTGTAGAGGTGTAAATTGCATTGCCTTATTTTACGGTCGTTCATTAATATTTTGATCTTCATAAACTTCGATATTGAAAACTCCATTGAAGATGTCGATAGCATACACCAGTTGCTGAGTCACTGAGTGATAGATATCGTATCGTGATCTCAAAAAGAGCGTAAAATTATTTGAGGAAGGTGCTTCTCCTCAACTCTTCGTCTGACAGATGTGTCTCCACGGCAGTCAAGATCTGTCGCAATTCTTTCCACTGCTTTCAGGTCTCCGTTGCGGCGGGCAGGCTACGTTCCTGGCCCCTTTTAAGATATATATATTTGAGGTACTTGGCGAAGAGAGCCAAGATGAATGATGTTTTGGAGTCATTGGCCATGTCCCGGGGATTTATGCCTTGTTTTGTCCCTGCCTCGAAGCCGCTCTCCGCTCGCCACAACGTGGTGCGCGCGCCGTCGACCAGAGCGCAGCACTAGTCGCGTGCGGGTCAGGAGACGAAAGCCGCTGTGTGCACCCATCTTCCCCCTTCTACACTCGAATATGAGCAGAAGACGAATGACTGTAGTTAAATGATCTTCATCACTGATTCAAAACCCATGATCGGTAATATGAAATAATAAACATTATATTATACCGATAAATTCAAACACTTTAGCCCATTCCTAGAGGGGTATCTCGGTATTCTAGCGCCCATGACAAGCATAACATTTGTCCCCGGGTCAGGATACTTAAAATTAGTGTTGTTTTTTTAGCGGGTCTAAAAAGCGCCCCTTGTGGACATGTGCCATATATGCCATACCGTAGATACACTTGTGCTCATACCCACAAAATAAAACTCAAAGTACCCTTGTATTTAGAAAATAAGATTGTCAGTTAATCGGACTACAATCACATGAAGATTTGGAGATTTAATTGCATTTCTTTTTGAAATATTCAGGTAAAAAATATTTTTTTTAATATTCGGTATGTTTTTTTAAAACAAACGTAATCTGTACAACCGCACATTATTGCATCACTTCCTTCCACTCTTCCACATGTTTCAATGACCGAAGCTACAAGTAGTGTTAGAGGTTGTTAGATAAAGAGGAAAAAATCTCTGGTCTTATTAGAAACATTTTTCTTTAATTTGCGCACGTCACATTTGTTTACTAGTAATCCTTCTCCGTCTTATTTTTTAGAAATATGCCCATCCTCGCGATCCTAGCCAAATTCATTAAGCAACATTGTAAGATTTTAATTAACATGACATTTAATAATAATTACACCTCGCTGTTTCAAGCGAAATGCCTATTTTACTCTGCTGATGCTGACACTTGATTTTAATCATGAACAAACTCCTCGACCGTGGAGAGGACTTTTATGCCCTAAAACATCTTGAAATATGCCTCTAAAAACATGCATTTATGACCTAAAATTCTTAAATATGCACTTCTATATGCAATTAAAATTAACAATACTTCATTTCCTGTATAAACCTTCCTTGATAAAATTCAGGAGTAGCATGCGGAATGAAAATATGTATTTTTGGTCAAACATGACACAACCTAGCTTACTTCGCCGGAGAAATAATCGAAGTAAAAATGCACATTAATGAAGTACATGCATGTCTTGATTTTTTTGTGCCTGGTTTAAATAAAATATGATATCAAGAAATAACCTACATTTTCACTAGTATTTTATCATCTACAGAAAAGAGAAAAAACGCAAACTTTGACAAGCTGTTTCTAAGAAATGAACACTCACGAATAAATAAATTCTGTGAAAACACAAAACGTTTTAGAGATAAGTCTACATTTCAACGAAAAATGCAAAATATGCTTTTATAATTACACGAATATGCACTTATAAAAGAAATCGACCAAATATACACAAATATGCACTAACATAGTAATCTACACAACATCCAATTCTAACCGAATGTCAAGAAATTTCACTTAGCTATGTCCTGAAGTAACTGATAAAAATGTGCAAAATCATAGATATCCACTCCCTAGTCATGACTTTGAGACATCAAGGAATTATTTCTTTCAACATTAGGACTTAAATACCTTTTCGTGCAGAAAAAACTTCTTTGTCGACTGTGCGTTGTTATTGAACACGCAGAAATTCTTAGTAACTGAAAAACGCTCTTGTTTAGTGAATTCGACTAAATCTGAAATCTGCATTCAATTAAAAACCAGGATTAGGTGTCTCCGCTCTGCATCCCAAAAAGAAGAGTCAATTTAATAAACTGTCTCTTATTCCCACAAAACAAATCGCATCAACACGAATACATGAATTTGTATCATTACATTCACAAAATGTGTGAAAGTAATTGATGTTTTAGTATTTACATTTCTCAACGTGTTCTATTTTTAATATTTCATGATCAAGTATGTAATAATACATGCAAGCAAAAGAAAATGTATGTGAACTTTGAATTTTCATGTCAATTTATACTCCCTATTTAAGAAATTACTCGCCGTATTTTCGATTACTAAGAGCCCATTTTAGGAGCCTAAATGTAGATTTTAGAATCTAAAATCCAAAATCTATTCATAATGCGTACATTTTCTATTTCCATTTGAATGTGATTATTATTTTAAGAGAACTAATTTTTTTGTTTTTCTATGACAATTCTTCTTTTCCAACGTCTCGACGAAATTAATAATAATCCCAAAAAGTGGTATCAGGTTTTGAGAAGGCATTATTGTTTAAAAATATCTCACTCTTGCTTCATTTATATGTTCTATATTAATTTTCTTTAGATATCGTAAAAAATATGAATTTTCATAATTTATTTACATTCATAATATCGTTTTTAGTCAGGTACAACAGAAAATGTTCGTCCGTCTTGTATACTTTATTAAGGCGCCTGTGTAGAAAAGGATGATGTTAAGTTCAAAATAATATCTTTTATGTATTCAAAAGGATGCCCAAGAACTCGTATATAAATTCTTGATTCTGGAAGTCAGAATACATTACAACGATTTTCTGGTCCTGTAAGAAAAATTGTTTAAAATGGAAATAATTTTTATCTTCTGAAAGACGTATTTTGTATTAAAACACGAAATTCCATCAATGAGACATATTTTGTCAGAAAATAAAATTTAGATGACATTCTTCGTCAAATTCAATGTCTTAATAAAGATCTTAAAAGTGCTGCACAGCGTATACTGCAAAAGCTTTGTACATAATGAACAGTGGTAAATGAACCTGAAATTTTGAATATAACCGCTACAGAACCGCTGAAATAAAGACAATTTTGATATATGAGGATGCTAGTAATACTGCAAGAACTTAAACCAAAAATAATTACCCAAATGGGAGATCATGATAAAAAAAAATTCTTAAGATGGAAAATATAGTTGCTACAGAACAAACAAAAAAAGAAAAAGAAAAAAGGGAAGAGATAGACAATATTTGAGAAGCGAAGGAAGTTGGGATGTAAAAAAAGGATATAATAAAAGATAAAAAATTTATTGTGGAATATAACTGGAATTTAATTATTTTCAGAGGTGTTATAATTCAGCATCGCCTCACCCAGCATTGTATCCTTCAAAATTCTAATATTAAATTAAAAATTTGCTAGAACACATGAAGTACACGATGCTACATCATACTAGGCGTAAATAAGGTTCAATTTATCCTGGTGATTCCGAAACTCCTCGGAGGCGCCCCGAAGCGAAGAAAGAGAAAATACGAACCGAATAAGAAAGTGAAATCAGGAAAGAATTTAAAAGAAAACACATCCCCTTTATGAAGATGAATTCCATTATTAAATTATCATTATATCGTCGTCCACTTTACATTTCTCGTATTAACCAAGAAAGCAATGACTGCGTCGCGCCGCAATGAAAATTGTAGAAATGAAACAGTGAAAGCGTCTAAATGTAAAAATACATTGCTCTTTTGTTCTTATTCGCAGTGAGGTAATTGATTAGCAGATGAAGGGTGAAGATGCGCAAGAAAAATGACACTCGCTTTGTAGGTTAACGATTAGATCTGATGGGGTTTGTCTGAAGAAACAATTGTTGCAAAGAGGGTGTAGCAGGTCTAATGCACCAATGAATTGATTAGGTAATATGTTTGGCAATCGTGTCATTTGTGAAGGCAACAATAACCAGGAAAGTGGGAGTAGACATGCCAAGCTTACAACAAGAGGGGACCAACCACATTTCTGACTCCTTCTTCCATTAAACGTTTTTTCATAGGATATGTTTACTTGTATGTAAATAAAACATTCAACAAGAAAAAAAACATAACTTTAAAGATATGATTTATAAACACAATTAATTTTATACTGAACCATTAACACGGTTACCAAATGATTTGACAAGCCGCCTCTCCAAATGTTGTAAAAAAAATTTCCCAGGTTAAAAAAATGTAATACATTTCCCAAAGAATATTCAGCTTATATTTAAAAAAAAATATTTGTATAAAACTATCATGTTAATCAACGATTAGACACATAGGCGTTAGCAAATAGGGGGCAAAGGAACCATGCTCCGTGAAAAATTTCAAAGGAGGCTCCTAGCCTTACAGAATAAAACCTTTCCCTATTAAATTTTTTTTTTCAGTTTTCCTCCCTTTTTAACCTGACAGTTTAAAAATTGTTATTCGGAAATTTCGGGAAGAGGCTCTCCAAGACATCTAGCTGTATTGTAAATGATTTAACGTAAAAGAAATATTATTTATTAATTATATCATTAAACTTACAATTTCTTTCTCCTTGAATATAATATTTATTCATTGATGACACATGTGTATATAGAATTCAGAGAAAAGGGTTACCCCTCCTTTGGTTTTGAGTTACACACGCCTATGTTTCGACGTATTTACAAGAATAAAGTGTTTTACTATGAAATGTTAAAATATACTTTCGTTAAATAAAATGAATAAAATAAATAAATTAGTAATAACAAGTATCTCTGTATTACACAAATATTACATTACATACAATATCAGGAGTGTTTTGTTATTGTAGATGATTGTGATTGCTTCACACAGAAATCTTTAATAGCTGAATCCTTGAAACAAATACAAGTTGGATTGGATTGAAAAATGTTTTATTACGTAAGGCTACGAGGCCACTTTTCAAAATTTCCAGTGGACAACAGTTCCCCCCCCCCCTGCCCCGTGCGGACGCCTTTGGAAGAGAGCGAGTCGAGCGCGGCGCACGGCCGAGTGAGGGAGCGAGGGAGCGCTTGGCGGCGGCGGCGGCGGCGGCGGAGGCGGCGGTCGGGCGAGTGAGCGTGCGGGCGGCCATGTTGGGGCGGCGGGCCTCGATAAATCTGCCGGCGGCGGCTGCCGGCGCGCCGCGCCGCGCCTCGCCTCGCCTCGCCGCTCCGCTCCGCGCCTCGCCCCTGCCCAGCGCAGCCGCAAAGCCGTCCCCTCCGCCCCCGTCGTCCAAGCCGGAGCGGCGCGGCGTCGGAGGCCGTTAGACACCCGTCCCCACGCGCCGCGAGATAGCGCCGCGTTTAAGGATGGCCGACCTTGCGCAATGCCACCTCCGCAACAGTTCCTTCGCGGACATTTTTCTCTCCAGTGGAATTTGCGCTTTCATTTTGCTTCGCAGGATTTATGCAAATTAAACTCGCTGTAAGCGTTATGAAGTCTCCCCGGCAACTGCCAATTCCGTTTCTGAGAAATGTTTAACAAATCTCTCTTGTCAGGAGAACCAGACGTGTAGAATCTCTGTTCATTCGAAATGAATTAAATGTATCTAAGCATACATGTCTCGATTAACATTCGGTAACATTTTTATGAATATCAACTACTAAAAAGATAATGGCAGTCGCGAAGGAAACTTTTTCAGATTCACTTGTAGAGCAATATCAAAATTGTTTGTCACGAAGGATGGTCTTGTTTTATCTAAACTTCGCTTTTCGAAGGATCTGCCGTACACCAAATACCGTTGTTTAAAAGACTCGCCATTGAACATATGCTTTCATATTATAATCTTTCGATATCATATATATTCGGCATATTCCTCTGAGAGAAAACAGAATATCTTTGAGCGCTAAATAATTTAACAATTTTCTATTTTAGTGAAAAGTCACACTGAATAGTAATTCACAAATTTACCACTAAGTTATACATATTTTTTTCGTTTACTTTGTTCATTTGGCTCCCAATAGTTTTACGCGAAAATATTACGTGAATATGGAATAATGAGAGAATTGGTTCATTAAATCTATGCCTTTGCACATGGATCTTATCTAATATGCAATACAAGATAGAGCACCTTAAAATTCACAAACAAAAATGAAACCTTGTGACGTGTAGTTCATTGCCCTGAAAAATATGCTGTAGGAGATTATCGTGGAGTGTTCATTGTGATCAGGAAAATTATTGGCAAAGTCATGCCAGTTATTTCCTATATCACTGTTAATATTATTTGTCCAGAATGTGTATTTTGAATCAATAAATGGTACTGGAAATATAGTAGATATATTTTTAAATAAAACATTATTAATACGATGATTAGGATAAACCACCTGTGATATTTTGTATCTTTATTCAAATGTCTCTGAACGTTTCCTTAATGTAAACATACGAAAGAGATCATTATCAATCTAGAAATTCAATTCTAGGAAATAAAATTAACTTCTTATCACAATACATTGTATAATATATCATTTTACAACAAGTGTTGCGTAAATTAATCACGTATTAATTGAGCAATAATTATTTGAGACACTGCAAGAAATTGATCTTTCTAAACGTGAACAGGGATTTCAGTACTAAATATTTGAAACCCACTATGTACAGTACTGTTTATTATGAAGCTATCATCATACGCATTATTTTACAATACGTTTCAGATTCTAATGGCTACGCACGAGTAGTAGAATTTCAATTCACAATCCCTTTCATAGCAAAGTTAACTATCCTCGAATGTCTTCGGGGAAAAAGTTTCATTCCTCATCGATTTTCACCCGCCCCCGCGCCACATTAAGATTCCTCGCAGCGGCCCCATGAGTAATGCGGTTTCGCCCCCGACGCTCGCTTTTTCTGCGACCCGCGCGCGGCCTTGGCGGAGGGCCGGCGGCGGCGCGTCATCGCTTGTCCCACGCGCCAAAGAAACGCGTAATAACGGCCCGGGAATGACAGGTAGGCGCCGCCCCCGCCGACCACCCGCGCCCACACCTTCGCCCTCGCCCTCGCCCGCGCCCTCGCCCACGCGTTCGCCCTCGCACGCGCCCTCGCCCTCGTCCTCGCCCTCGCCTTCGCCCTCGCCCTCGCCCTCGCATCACTCTAGCCCTCGCCCTCGCCCTCGCCCACGCCCTCGCCCTCGCCCTCGCCCTCGCCCTCGCCCGCGCCCACGCCCTCGCCCTCGCCTCGCCCTCGCCCTCGCCCTCGCCCTCGCCCTCGCCCTCGCCCTCGCCCTCGCCCTCGCCTCGCCTCTCGCCTCGCCCTCGCCCTCGCCCTCGCCCTCTGCCTGCGCCCTCGCCCTCGCCCTCACGCCCTCGCCCCTCGCCCCTCGCCCTCGCCCTCGCCCTCGCCCTCGCCCTCGCCCTCGCCCTCGCCCTTGCCCTCGCCACTCGCCCCCGCCCTCGCCCCCGCCCTCGCCCCCGCCCCCGCCCTCGCCCTCGCCCTCGCGCCCGCCCTCGCCCTCGCCCTCGCCCTCGCCCTCGCCCTCGCCCTCGCCCTCGCCCTCGCCCTCGCCCTCGCCCTCGCCCTCGCCCTCGCCCTCGCCATCGCCATCGCCATCGCCATCGCCATCGCCCTCGCCCTCGCCCTCGCCATCGCCTTCACCATCGCCCTCACCCTCGTCCTCGCCCTCGCCCTCACCCTCGCCCTCGCCCTCGCCCTCGCCCTCGCCCTCGCCCTCGCCCTCGCCCTCGCCCTCGCCCTCGCCCTCGCCCTCGCCCTCGCCCTCGCCCTCGCCCTCGCCCTCGCCCTCGCCCTCGCCCTCGCCCTCGCCCTCGCCTTCGCCCTCGCCCTCGCCCTCGCCCTCGCCCTCGCCCTCGCCCTCGCCCTCGCCCTCGCCCTCGCCCTCGCCCTCGCCCTCGCCCTCGCCCTCGCCCTCGCCCTCGCCATCGCCCTCGCCCTCGCCCTCGCCCTCGCCCTCGCCCTCGCCCTCGCCCTCGCCCTCGCCCTCGCCCTCGCCCTCGCCCTCGCCCTCGCCCTCGCCCTCGCCCTCGCCCTCGCCCTCGCCCTCGCCACTCGCCCTCGCCACTCGCCCTCGCCACTCGCCCTCGCCACTCGCCCTCGCCCTCGCCCTCCTTCCCTCGCCCTCTCAGCCCTCGCCACTCGCCCTCGCCCTCGCCCTCGCCCTCCCGCCCTCGCCCTCCGCCCTCGCCCTCCGCCCCGCCACGCCCGCGCCACGCCCTCGCTCTCGCCCTCTTCCCGCGCCCACGCCCTCAGCCCAGCCTTCTCGCCTGCCTGCGCCCTCGCCCTCGCCCTTGCCCTCGCCCTCGCCCTCGCCCTCGCCCTCGCCCTCGCCCTCGACCTCGCCTTCGCCCTCGCCCTCGCCCTCGCCCTCGCCCTCGCCCTCGCCCTCGCCCTCGCCCTCGCCCTCACCCTCGCCCACGCCCTCGCCCTCGCCCTCGCCCTCGCCCTCGCCCTC